>PVIC010023520.1:0-26770 GCA_004025085.1 Thryonomys swinderianus | reverse complement strand
GGACTGACTGTAGCCTAAATGGAATAAAACAGAAAGGAAGAGTGACTGTTCGCTGTTTTCTGCGTACCATGCCACGGACTGCTTCTCCTCTGTCATTTCATTCTGCCATGCTGCTCTGCCTTGGAGTCATCCATCTACGGACTAAAACTTGTACAAATTGTGAGCTAAAAAAAAAAAATCTCCTCTTTTAACTTCAGGTGCCGGGTACTTTCTGAAACATGAAAGTACAGAAAGCATCATACAATGCTACTTTATTTCTTCTATTTGCAGAATAACAGAAATCACTCAGCACATTGTGTCTACTTTCTCAAACCTTACTAAACTGACCAAAGAAGAAAGTGTCCCACATCTTTATTACGTTCTTTTTAAATTGTCCAATCTGCATTATGTGATCAACAGATACTTGCTGACAAGAGTATTAAAGGAAATAATAAGTTCTAAACACTATTTTCTCTTCTGGCTTTGTGCTCTCAAAATATAATTTGGGTCTATCCCCTCACACTTGAGTCTTACAGTTGTAAAGAAAAATGAAATGGTTTATACCTATATAGCAGTAACAATAGAACTTAAGGATAATGTACTTCACAAACTAGAATCCCTTGTATCTGAATATGCATAAAAGATCATTTACCTTAGCCTGTTATGAAAGAAAAGAGGTAGTTTATTATTCACCACTTAAATCAGCTGTTAAAAGGACACATTTTCATTAACTTTGGGTTTAGTCATTAGAAACTGTGAGCTACTCAGTTCATATTACCCTAAAATATACCAATAAAATGTACTTTAAAAAGGTGTGATGCTGGTATTAAAAGTATATAATTACTCAATTAGTCCTTTGGCTGGCGTATCATTTCTGGTTGTGAAAAATGGGAAGCTACACCATGAGTGTGGTTGGCACCACCCAAAACGTTGGTGGTCTGGAAGGAATAAAAGGGAGAGGCAGGCTTTTGCTGTGCTGTCGGTGCTTGCTGCTTGCTGCTTTGCTGCTTTGCTGTCTCCTGCCTGGTTGTCACGGACTATTTCTCCTCTTCGATGACCTTCTGCCATGACCCCCTGACAGGGAGACAGCAAACTGTAGTCTGAAATTCTACAAACCCTGATCTGAAATAAAACGCTCCTCCTGTAACTCTGGGTCTTGGATATTATATCTTATCAATAAGAAAAGCAGCTTAGACAGACATCTTTAACTCTTTCAAAACTATACTCAGGAGAAGTGTAACTGGATCAATTAAATTTCAATGTTCAGTTTAACAAATCTCTACACTAACTTCCATAGCGTTAGTGTTTAGTATACCTTTCCACCAATAATGTAGAATAGCTCCCCTTTCCTCATTTCATCACCTGAATTTCTTGGCTTTGCAATGATAAAATCTATTCAATGTAGTAACAGAGAATACCAGTTTTTTTTCATTTGCCTTAGCTAATACCGAATGGTGATGATTTCTTCTGTGTCTATTGGCCATTCATGAATCTTTGTTCAGTTTTATTCACTCTTTTTAAAAATGGATTCAGTTTATTAACTTTTTTTTAAATTAAAAAAAATAATTGAATTCTTTACTGGTATATTTTATGTACAGCTCACAATCACACTTAACATTGGGGAATTTGTACCAGTATATGACAGAAGTTATTTCTCATTTTTATCAATATCCCTACCCACCCACACCTCCCCCCCCCCACAAACATGCTCTTTTACCTAGTCTGTCATGCAGGTGACTTAGTTTTTCTCTCATAGTATTTACATTTTTTATTTATTTTGATTTTAGTTTATTGCACAGAGAGCTATAGGTATACGTTTCATCTTCAGCATATGGAAACCCAGCTTTTGCAGCACCATTTATTAAATTGGCAATCTTTCTTCCAGTGAAAGTGTTTGCCTTCTTTGTTAAAAAATAAGTTTTTGAGTGTGTTTGGAATTGTTTTTGTATCTTCCAATCTGTTTCAATGACCCGTGGCTCCATTTTTTCCCCAGTACTATGCTTTTTGTTTTGTTTTGTTTTTAAAATCACAGCAGCTTTGTAATGGAATTTCAAGTCAGAGATTTTTATGCCCCATGCCTTGCTTTTTTTTTTTTTTTTGCCTAAAGTTGCTTTGGCTGTTCTAGTTCTCTTGTGGTTCCATATTAATTTTAGGATTTTTCTCTAATTCTATGAGGTACATTGTTTGTATGTTGATTGGGATTGCATTGGATATGTGTAACAGTTTTGGAAGTGTGATACCTTTCACTGTATTCATTTTTCCTACCCAAGAACAAAGAATATTTTTCCATTTTCTGATATTTTTTTCAATGCCCTTTTTCAGAGTACATTGTTTTCATTGCAAAGATCTTTCACTTTCTTGTTGGGCTTAATTCCTAAGCATTTCATTTTTCTTGATGCAATTGTGAACATTGTTGATTCCCTAATTTCTCTCTTAGCAAGTTTGTTATTTGTGTACAAGAAAAGGTATTCATTTTGAAATTTGACTTTATGTCCAGCTTTGCTATTAAATTTTGTTATAAAATCTACAAGTCTTTTGGTGGAGTTTTTGAGATTTTCTATGTAGAGTATCATGTTACCTGCAAATAATAATTTAAATTCTCCCTTTCCTATACTTTTATTTATTTCTCTTGATTCTCCATTGTGCTAGCTAATGTTTTCAGAACTGTGTTAAATAGGAGTGGTGATAGTGGCCATCCCTATGGTGATCTTGATTTAGGGTGAAAAATTTTTAGTATGATATTGGCTGTTGATTTGTCATAGGTGGCTTTTATAAATTTGACATAAAGGCCATCTGTTTTGATTTTCCATAGGAATTTATCATGAGTGAGTGTTGGATATTGTCAAATGATTTTTTTTTCTGTTGGTACTGAGATGATCATGGTTTTTGTCCTTAATTTTGCTAATGAGTTTTATTACATATTTTTGCAAATCCTACTTGGTCATTTTGTATAATCTCCTTAATGATTTACTGCATTCTATTTGCTGGAATATTACTGAGGATTTTGGCATCTATATTCATTAAGGAGATTGGCCTGCAATTCTATTTTTGGTTAGATAATTCCTTGACTGTGGTTTCAGGGGAATGCTCGCATTCAAGTTTGACTTTGAGAATATTGTCTCCCTTTCTATTTGATTAAATATTTTCAGGGTTGGAGATTTAGCTCAGTGGTTCTGGCACCTGCCTAGCAAGCACGAGGGCCCTGGTTTGATCCTGCTAACCACATACAACTATACCAGGCATGATGACTCATGCCCAGCAGCAATCAGTATCACATACCACAATGCCAGTTGTGGTGGCTCATGCCTATAATCCCAGCACTCAGGAGGCAGAGACAGAATAGAAGAGTTTGAGGCTTGCCTGCGCTACATAGTGAGCTCAAGGCCAGCCTGAACTACAAGGTGATAGCCTGTATCCAAAAAAAAAAAAAAAAGTGTGCTTGAGGAGTGACGATGTGAGATCTTCTCAGGCAACTTCAACCTGATCTGTATAGTGATTGTACTAGTTAACATTATCAACAACAATGTTGCAAGAGTATTTTTCCCTATATCCTTACCAGAAATCATCATTTTAATTTATTGTCTTAATGATAGCCATTGTGACTGGGATAGATAGAATCAGAAATGTTTGATATGCATTTCCCTAATGACTAAAATTGAAGAACATAATTTCATGCAGTTATTGTCCATTTGTACTTATTGTTTTGAGAAATATATATATATATAGTACATTTTCCCATTTTTATTAGGTCTTATTTTTCGAGGGTTAATTCTTTGAGTTTTTTAAATATATTCTATATATAAGCCCTCTATCAGTAGAGTAGCTAGAAGTTGTCCACTCTTCTATAAGTTATCTCTTCACTTTGTTGTTTTGTTTCTTGTGCAGAAGAATTTTAATTTCAAATAACGTTATTTATTGTTTCTTGGTGTTTCTCCTGGCAAGATGATTTTTAAGTGTCCAACCTGTAACATTAAAAAGGATTGTGTTCTTTCACTCTATGAATGCCTGTACTCTCTTCTTATTGTGTAACTGTTTACTTTTCCCTAATAAATTTTTAATATCTGTAAAGAAAAAACAAGCACTGGTGCATCTAAAATAAGTTTATTATATTTTACACGTAGTGACATCCCTGTAATATCAACTAGTAGGAAGGCTGACACAGGAGGATAGCCAAGACTAGGCAACTCAGCTGCATTTACCCAAAATAAAATTTAAAAGGGATGGGGGTTTAGCTCCATGGGAGACCATTTCCTTATCATACACAAGACCCTTAGTTACATCCCCCATACCAACAAAACATTATATGGAATAAAGACTGGACACGGGCCTCTGTCCTGATTGCCGATATTCCTTTAGACAAATGTCTCATACAGTGGGGCTGTTCTTAAGTTTCTTTCTGAGTTCAGAAAAGATTTTGTAGGGAAGCTCCTTCCTGTCCCGTTCATCTACATGAAAATTAGCCTACAAGCAAGTTTAAGGTAAATAATTTTAACAATTACAATTAATAGTAGAGAAAGTCACTACATATATATACCAAATAATATGGCAATCAATTATATAAAACAAATATTAACTTATATGAAAAAACAAATAAGCACTAATAAAATTATAATGGAGGGCATCAATACCCCACTGTCACAAATACATAGATCAACTAGACAAAAAAAAATCAACAATGAAACACTAGAACTGAACCAAACTCTTGAACAAATAAATCTAATAAAAGTCTACAGAGTGTTTCACCACATGACATCAGAATAAACATCCTTCTCAGCTGCTTTTGGGGCATTTTCCAAGATAGATGACATACTACCTCATAGAACATGCTTAAGTAAATACAAAATAATTGAAATTATCCCATACATACTATCAGATAACAGTCCAATGAAATTAGAAACCAATGGTAAAAAAGAACCACAAGAATTTCATGTACACCTGAAAATTAAATAGCACTCTTCTGAACAACCAAAGGGTCACAGATCAAAGTAAAGAGGTAATTGGACAGTTTCTAAAATTAACGGATAATATCATTAAAACATACTGGCATTTATGGGACACAAAGAAAGCATTTTTGTGAGGGAAATGTATAGCAGTGAAGTCTCACAGCAAGAAAATCAAATGAGCACAAACATTCTGATGTTGACCATCAAGCGTATAGAAAAAGAAAGCAAGTCAAACCCAATGCTCATACAAGGGAAGAAATAATAATTTTTAAAAAACAGAGGAGACTAAAAGAATGATACAAAAAATCAGTTGAATTGAAGAGTTGGTTCTTTGACAAACCCTTAGCCAAATCTAATTTAAAAAAGGAAAAGGAATGAAAATAATTAGGAATGAAAACGGTAAAATCACAACAGATCCTATAGAAATCCAGAGATCGTCAGTACCTACTAGAACATTTATTCTAATAAAATGCAAAATGGAATAAATGCATAGATTCCTAAGTACATATGAATTACAGAAGTTGAATTAAGAGGATATAAAATTCTAAATTAACCAGTGACATTGAAGATGTAATTAAAAAGCTACCAACAAAGGGACCCTGATGGCATCACTGTTGAATTCTACAAAAAATTTAGATCAGATCTAAAGCTACTATTTTTCAAACTCTCTAATGAAATTGAAAAGAAAGTAGTACTTCCAAAGTCAGTGTTGGAAGCAAGCATTACTTAATGAACATTTGAGCTGTTTCCAAGGTTTAGCTATTACAAAATCCATATGATCATCTCTACAGATGCAGAAAAATGTTTCAAAAAGTCCAACACCTGTTTATGATAAAAAGTCCTACAGAAAATTGGAATAGATGCTCTTTAACTCAAGCTGATAAAAGCGATCTATGCAAACCAGCAGGCAGTATCTCAATAAATGGGCAAAACATGGAAGACTTCCTAAAATCAGGAACAACACAAGGATGTCCACGGTCACCACTTGTTAAGTGTTGTTCTGAAAAAAGTACCCAGAGTAATTAATTATACAAGTAAAAGAAATGATAAGAATGAGGATAGGAAAGGAAGAATTTAAATTATCATTAATTGCAGATGACCCACTGCTCTACCTAGTACACCCCAAAAACTCCACCAAAATATTTGTCATATTGATTTTTGTCTTTGACTCTGAGAATATGGGACATTACATTTTTTTAAAAAATGTGAGATGCAGTGTTTCCTTGTTAACATAGTTTTTGACTTACAAAACCACAGTAAATTATATTTGTCATTTTACTTTAAAATATAATCTATCTGAACTCACCTTTTCCTGAACTCTCTTTTGCCATAGGACATCAGTTACCTCACTACTTTTCAACATACTGTACAAGACAATCAGGTTTAGGAAAGCTAACCAGTGGGTTTACAACCCCACCCTGAAAATGAAGCTTCTGGTCACTAAATCTAGGTCAGACTCCAACTGTAGTAATTAAGCATATAGAATTGTAGTACCTTACAAAATGTAATGGTGTATTTCAGGTTGCTCTTGGATCCAACCTACGGATCCACTCAGAGGCAGATTCACTGAGAAGTTAAAGCTAAAGCTTCAGAGCCCCTTGACTAGTATAAGTGACTTCCAAAGCTCTCAAAGGTAACCTAGCAATGTTTTCACATGCTCATAAGTTGTGTGGATATTTCACAAATGTTTTATTATACTTTTAAAATGTCATATCAAATTTCATAAAGGTCAGTCCTTACAAAAACCAGGATCCAGTTCTGATTCATTTTTATTATCTCCTGCATTGGTTTGTTTCTTCTTGTACTAGTTTTTTGAAGCAGGGTCCTACTTTGTACACAGACTGGACTTGAACTCAGTATATAGCCCAGGCTGGCCTTGAATTCACAGCAATCTTCCTGAATCAGCCTCCTGAGTGCTAGAATCAGAGGTATCTATGACTATGCCTGGCTCCTGTTCTGGTTCTATTATAAAACAAGCATTGGGCTGAAGATTTAGCTCAGTGGTTCCATCACTTGCCTAGCAAGCACAAGGTCCCTGGTTCAATCCCAGAAACCACATACAATACTGGATGTGGTGACTCTCGCCCACCGGCAATCAATACCACATACCACAGTGCTGGCTGTGGTGGCTCAAACCTGGAATCCCAGTACTAGGGAGGCAGAGGCAGGAGGACTGCTGAGTTCGAAGCTTGCCTGGGCTACATAGTGAGCTCAGGGCCAGCCTGAACTACAAAGTGAGACCATGTCTGTAAATAAATAGATAATAAATAAATAAATAAATAAATAAATAAATAAATAAATAAATAAGGATGGTCTTCTGCCAAATAATTAGGATCCTGAGGACTGTACTCCAAAGATATTCTTTTTATCACCACTTATTTGACATAAGACTCTTCAGATTGTGGCTATAATGTCAGGCCAGAATATGCAATCATACTGTGAAATAGGAAGAAAATGGTCAAAGGGGAAGAGGACCCATAGATGGAGAAAACTGAGTAGAGAAGGAACAAAAAATGGCAACAAAGCTTTTTTAGTTGGAGAGGTTTGGAGGGGTGGAGAGGAGGGAAGGGGAATGAGAAAAAACAAGAACCAAGTTACATTACTCACAGGTACAAAATTCCAATGAAGAATGTATACTGAATGCCTACCTAAAACATACAAATAGATTAAAAGAATGACTTGCTTCATTTTAATGCCTCGAAGGAAACTGAGTTGTTTTCTGCCATTGGAGTCATGGAGAAAAAACTCTCTCACGCAAACAGCTCTTATTCCAGCACTCTCCCGATCGCAGTGGTCCCTTCCTATGAAAAGGAAGGGTCGTGACCCAGACCCAAACTCTGTTTTCCCTTGTTGTCTGTTTTAATCAGATCTATGTTGAGATAATGCGTTTAGTAGCATTTGTGCAAGCTGAATTGAACAGGGCATCAAACACTAGCTACAGCTTCATCCTGAAACGAAGCCAGCATCATATATTTCCTGCTTCTGTGTTCAGTGCCGCTAAACAATGTTTAAATGTGAAGAACTTGATTCGGTGCTCAGTATCAGTAATGGCAAACAGAATAATGCCACAAAGGAAAGTTACTTTTCACATGCAGAAAGTTGGGCTTTTAGTCTGTGGAGGCTTCATCGTCACCTGCTTCTGTAAGAAAACAAATGAAAATCCTTCTTGTATACTCACTGGGTGCATGGGGCTGTACTAGATGCTTCTATGATTTGATGATGTTTAAAGAAAATAAGTCTCCTTTTCTTTGGATAGAGGACCTCCAACTAAGGGTTGAAGCTTCATATCATCTTAAACTGAGAAACTCAGGTTATCTAGACCTAAGTCAGAAAGCATAGAACTAAGAAGAATCAAAATTGAAAATTTCTGCCGGGCGTGGTGGCTCACGCCTGTCATCCCAGCACTCGGGAGGCAGAGGCAGGAGGATTGCTGAATTCGAGGCTTGCCTGGGCTACACAGTGAGCTCAGGGCCAACCTGAACTACAAAGTGAGACCCTGTCTCAAAAAAAAAAATTGAAAATTTCTGTTTAAAATTTGGCTTAAAAAATGAAAGTTTTGGATTGTATCTCATTTATGGATAAAATAAGAACCTATATGTAACACCTCATCTATTTGATGTCACTCCTAATTTTATACACATAATTTTCATAATTACAATTTAAAAATTACACTTTAAACTCAAAAGTAATGATTCAAACTTATTTACATATTTACAACACACTATTTTTACACAGATTTTCCAGAACCACACTGAATAATTATAATAATAATAATATTTTAACCTGTAAATATGGAAACAGAAAATCATTATTTCTCAAATAGAACAGCAATGATTTAAAATTGTTTTAGATAAGAACAACCCATGTATGCCAAAATTAATAGAAAGAAGCATTATGGAAACAGTGCATAGTATCAAATTATCTCCCCATAGAATAGCTATGAAGAAACATAAATTTAATCACTTAGAGTGGAAAATCTTTAGCCAAATGATCAACATTCCCATCACCAATAAGGGCACAAACAGATAGCATGTGTTTTCTGAAACAATACACTGAGAATATAATATTAGTTCTATAGTATTTCTATTCCAAATGCATGATCTCATAACAGATTTAAATTGAGCAATATTATACAAAATGTACTAGTACTCTTTTAAAAAGTGTGAGAACCTGAAATACAAAGAAAGACTAAGAAACTTTTCCAGTTTAAAGTAGACTAAGGAGCCAGGCGTTGTGGCTCACACCTGTCATCCCAGCACTATGGAGGCAGAGGCAGGAGGATTGCTGAGTTCGAGGCTTGCCTGGGCTACACAGAGAGCTCAGGGCCAGCCTGAACTGCAAAGCGAGACCCTGTCTCAACCCCCCCACCAAAAAAAAGTAGACTAAGGAAATATTGCACAAAATATAGCATATGACCTTGAATTTAATTCTGGCATATTAGAGGGGAAATTTAAACAAGTCTCAAAGGGATGAGTATGCAGATCCATGGTAAGTGCTTGCCTTGCATGTCTGAGTCCTTTGGTTTAATCCTCAGAGTTGCAAACACAGGCAAGATCATTAGTTTAGTTACTACCATGGTATCAGTACTTGACCGATTTTGATAATTGTGCTATAGTTATATAAAATGATAGTGATTAGGAAGCTCAATGAAAGGTATTTAAAATTTGCTTTACATGTTTTGCACGTCTTCTCTACATCTAAACTTCTAACATATAGAATTTTAAAAGTACAATTTAAATTTGACATATTTCTGAATAAAATTGATAGTTTTGCTCATTTCTTAATTTGCTTTTACATTTCAGAAAGATGGAATGCTTTGGAATACTGGTTTTGCAAAGATTCCATAAGTCACGTATTGAATACATTCCATTTGCTAGGTATAGGAAGATGTGGAACACACTAAAATGAATGAGATATTTTCTATGGTTTCCTTGTAATATGAAAAAATATATGCACTAAGATGTACAGCTATGAAGTGCTGAGAAGTAGACAGTGAATTATAGACATTCATAAGAATTTATTTCCTGCTTCATAGTATTAGAAAAAGTATCACTGATAAATTAATTTGGGGGCTGTTATAAAGTAGGGTAGGATTTTGACAAGTACAATTTAGGATATGGTTTTAAGGCACATACAAGATTAAAATAATACCATAAGTAAACCTCAAAGGAAGATAAAAATTGAAAGTTCATCTTTTCCTTAACACTTCAACACAGGAAATTTGTATGTTTCTGGAGCTGTATTACTGGACTATAATTTGATTATTATAATTTCAACTGGTTATCAAACTGCAAACTTATATCCACAAAAACATTTGATTTGGAAGATTCCTTAGAGATCTCACCCAACCACACATTTTGTTGCTGGGGGAAAATAAAGAGTCTTGTTGAAGGCCTTAGTGGAGATATGACTCAGAGCTCCTGTCTCCATCTTTAGGGCTCTATCTACTGTAACACTGTGAAATATTTAAATAACTGTTGTGATAGATCGGTTAGATGTGATGCATCTTCATACTGGCTTCTCTAGATTTCTACCATCCCCAGAATTTAGTCTTACTGCAATTGTGCTCTCCTTTCCCTGTGACCCTCCTACCTTCAGCATAAAGTTTTACACTGAACATGGGTGAAAAGGCACAGATTCACAGGATTCTGTGACAGCCAGCAAGTAACTACCTATTAGCCAGCTATGATTGGGCTGAAGTTCTATTCTCATGTAAGCTTTCTCATGTGTTCATCTCTTCTGGCTATAATTGTCTGATGAATCATTCTTTCATCTGAAACAAAGCAACTAACAGAAAAGCCAAATTATCCTGTCATTTGATTTCTTCAGGCAAAGTTTTTATAAGCATCCTACACACCCCTCCTTCAGAATCACATGCTTTCCTTATTGAAGAGGTGACATTTGAATTCTAAAAATGAATATGCTGAAATAATAATGTTGCCAGAAGGTATGAATCCAGGCCAGTACACAAGGGAGAGAGAGTGAAAGGAATTAGATCACAGGCTGAGAATAAATGCTTTCTACTGCTCATCCTGCCAAGTGGGTCTACACTTAAGTCTTATCTGACAATTTGCTTCTTGCTATAAAAACTTCCCTATCATTCTCATTATATCACTCTCTCATATGTCTGGATGTAAACAAGATTTATGTGTGTAGCACAGAAAATTGTGAAGGCAAAGGAGTGAAGTGTTAGAGATCTATCCTCCCTGCTCATTTGGCCTCCCAGGTCAAAGAGAGAACTAAAATTCTTTCAGATTTCTAACTAGTTTGGAAGTAAATCAAGATTCAGATAGAAGTAGAAATAGCCTCTATTTTTAATTATGCTGTAATAAATATTAGTATGCATGTATCACTACAGTTTGATGTATAAACGCCTTAGGGAGACCTAGAAGGGGAACCAATGATTGACATAACCATTGACATTTCCACCAGGATTGTTGCAGCATTCATTTGCCACCATAGCTAGGCCAGCATTTGTTACTTTTTTAAAAATTGAATTCTTTATTGCTACACTCACTATATTGGTACAGCTCACAATCACACTCAACACTGAGGAATTTGTACCAGTATATGACATGAGTTAATTCTCATTTTTGCCCATATTCCTACCAACTCTACAACACCCCACCGCCAGTATACATATCATGCTTTTACTTTTTAAATCATATTTATTCTTTCCCTTCATTACTTTCCCCTACCCCTTCCCCTTTGAATATTTCCTATTTCACAAAATCTACCATACATTCTAGAACTCATCTACATCTGCAGGTTCTCATAGCAAAGAAAAGATATGGTATTTACATACAGCATTGGTTACTTTTGTTCTGGTGTCAGGGAGCGATCTCAGGACCTTGCCCTTGCGAGGCAGAGCATTGGTTACTTTTGATCTTCAGATGATTATCATTCTTTCTGGAATAAGTTGAAATCTCATTGTTATTTTAACATGCATTTTGCTAATGATCAGTGAAGTTGAACATAGTCTCATGTATTTATTGGCAATTTCAATTACTTCCTCTGAGAAGTGTCTATTAATTTCAGTTGTCCATTTTTGGGAGTATTTTACTTGGAGATGCCTTAATTTTTTGAACTCTGTATATGTACTGTATATTGTTTCTCTGTCCAAGGAGTAGCTGTAAAAATCTTGTTCTCATCGTGTAGGTGATCTCTTCACTATGTGAGTTCTTTTTAATAATGTATAGAATGTTCACATTTTATATATCATTTGTTGACTCTTTTATATCTTGCATAATTGGGTTTTCTGTTCAGAAAGTCCTTGTTTATACCTATGACTTGAAGGGTTTTACTTATTTTATCTTTTCAGTAAGATAAGTACTTCTGTTTTAATACTTAGAACTTTGATCCATTTTTATTTCAGTTTAGTGCATGATGAGAAATAGGTGTTTAGCCTTTATTCTTCTACAAATGATTTTCTAGAATAATGAGGGGAATAAAAAGAATCAAGATACATTTAGTGCATGTATTTACTCCATAATCTGAATACAAACATCCTTCACTGTATATATGTATTAATACAAACACGAAAAAATAAAATGACTTGTCATTCCCAAAGACAAGTTAAGTTTATAAACTTGAACACAACTAGCAAGGTTGACCCTGAATAACAATGAGATCACAAAGCACAAAGACAACCTATAAGTGAAATCAAGATTTTTGTGGTGCCCCAACCACATTCATATTAATCTTCCATTGTTAATTACAAGAGGAAGAAAGTACCTAATTCTATAAATCTCTCATCTACAAGCAGCCACTATTGTGAACAGGATTACACAAGATACCTGGATATCCTGAATTTTAATATAATACAGAAGTGTTTCTATAATGTAACAAATGAGGCAAGATAAAGTTGCTTCTTACCTCTTCATTTTTGGCACACTGTTGCCAAATATTTTGTGGTTCCCTAAATAAGTCCTCACTCATTAGCAGAATTGTTTACCTTCAGTGTTTATTTATACCATTTTTTTCACTTTCAGTGTTTATTTCTACCACTACTCTCTGCTCCTTTATCACCATCAAAATGTTACTGCTCATTGTTTCACTTTATCAGAACATCCCTCAAAGAAAAAGTCAGATGGTTGAAAATGATGACTGTGAATTATATTCTCCACCTCAGATTTATATTCAAACAATACCCTTTGATTCTTTTAAGCATGAAATGTCAAGCTAAAGAAGGCGTAGGGTTGGGGTACTTTGAGTAACTCTTTGGATCACTCACATGAAGTGAGGCTCTGTTATTTATTTCTTCCTAAGATAAGGTTGGCTCAATATAGTAGAAGATCACCTGGGTGACATGAACAGCATCACCATCGTATTCTGTACTCCAGGTGTTACTAGGTTTTGGGCTGCTCGAATCTCCTTCGAGAGGTGGTTTCTAAGTTTTTCTTGTCTAGAATAAAATTGAACACTTAATCCAGGAAAATAAAGTTGTCCCAAAGATTGAGTTTGGGTCAAGTCAAAGTAGGAAAAGAAGTATACTGTACAATGTGAGAGTGGAATACTCTGAAAGAAGACAATGGCAGTGAGCTCACTGGAGACTGTCCTTTCGTATCTCTTACTCCTCGGGCTGATGCCAGGTGTAAGCTGTTCTATTGAAAACAATGAAAATTGAAAGCTCCAGTTATTATGAAAAGCCCAGATTCAGGGGTTTTGGAAATGTTCTACACTTGGGTCCTGGAAATTTACAATTAGCAGGTCATGACTACTTTCTCACTCAACCTGCCACATCCTAATCCCCTGCCTCATTTCTCCCTGAGAGATACAAATCCCTTTAATTCTTTATGAAGTGCTAAAGTAGTGGAGGTCTGCATCTTCACATAGTTACTTCCTGCTGAAAGGTACTGTAGCCTCCATATGTTGAGATTATGTACTCTCCAACTACCTGGGGACGGTCTCTGACTCACTAGCTGGGTTGAAGAAAAAATGACTGTGGAGCTACCTATTCAATGGAAGAAGACATTTTGAAGAGGAACTTCAGGTCTTCCAGAAGTTCACAGGAGTATCTTTTTTCTTTGGGATGGTCTTTCTCCTCAGGTAGTTCAAGTGGAGCTGGATTTATAGTTGCCAGTCAATCCCAGAGTATGTCTCTTTCCTCTATGCAGATTCTAACAAAGAACATGGTCTGAGTTTGCCAGGGATATGGTAAGCAAAGAGTAGCCAAGTTCAGTAAACCTGTTGGGTTGTTGTTACTAGCCCTCGTCCATTGAGACTATTTTCCATATAGAATTTTTATAGATTTCCGCTCTACCCCTTGATGAAGGACCAATTTAATGGCTCCTCCGTTAAGAGCAATAAGGCTAATGTTTTCAGAGAGGCTTTAATCAGCCCTTCTTGCCTCTCTATCAGCACTTTGATTTCCCAGATTTTAGACACCCTCTTTGGTATACCTTGCAATGAATGACAGTGATCTGCTTGGAAAGACAGATTGCCTCTAGGAGTTGTAGGATTTCCTAACTAGTTGGTAATTTCCTTCCTTTCTATATTCTTGCATGGACATGTAACAGAAGAAAGGCATATGTATAATCCTTATGGATATTTAGACTTCTGCCTTTTAAAAATATTTATGCTTAAGTAATAGTTATTGCTCTGTTTTTTGAGCAGAGGTCCCTGGGGGAAGGGACTGGCCTTAAAAACCTGCTGTGAGATGATAATTTCATAACCTACCTTTTAATGTCCTTCCTGGACAGAGCTACTTCCATCAGTAAACCACACCTCCTCAGGGATTTAGAGAGACAGGTCACTGATTTCTTGCCTGCCAGTATAGGTCTGGGAAATGATCTGATCACAAGAGTCGCTAACCTCTGAGCTGGTAGGAATGAGTGAAGTAGAATTAAGAGTAGTACAAGTCTTTATGGTAACCTCTAGTGTATCTAAGAAATATGGCCTTGTATAGTGCCAGTGTGTAAAACCCACCTTGGCCTTTGCAGGAACTAAAGAACTGCCCCCAATTCTGCTTGTAAATCCCCGTCTAGTTAAGGACTAGGATATTATGGAGAAATTAAAACTACCAAGTTGGCCCCCACAGTGCCATGTCAGAATAGCAGTAGCGAAGCTCTTGTGAGGAATCTCCTTGACCTCACTTGTGGCTATGGATCAAAAGGAGGGTTTTCTAGAGAAGAAAATAAACAGACATCAAAACAACTTAAACTGTTTACCTATGAATCCAAGTTTACCCAGGGTTTCTTGCAGGAGACAGAGATGATTGTAGACAGGAAAATTGTAAGTGTCCCCAGGGAGCCTCAGTGCTCTTTATCAGAGTGAGAATTGGCTTGCCTAGCTTTTCTCCAGGAGAAGGGACAGTCAACCATCTAGTGCCATAAGTCAGGCAAACTGCCCACTTGACACGCAGACCGGTGCTGGGCAGTGACTTGGAACAGTTGTGTGCCAAATATCCAATTTTCTTTCAGGCCTTGAGTTTCCCCTTAGGCAACTAGAGTGTGCTTAGAGGATTGCCAATTGCAACAGCCATAATTTTTTCTGGTTTTTGCTCTCAGCCCTTTTTCTTTCATCTCCTCTCTATGTTGACTATCCAGCAATTGGGTCATATTTGAAAATATTGTGTCTCCATGGGGCTCTAGCCTCTGATGGAAAGTGACAGGAAAGGGTCGTATCTCCCTGAGAGAAAGATGAGTATCTAAAAACAGGATCCTCACAAATATCATTTTTTCATTTGTAGCCTTCTTTCAGTACCATGAGTCCTGATCAAAAATCTTGAACATAAGTAGTTTTATATCACTTTTCTTGCCCTTTGTAGAAAAAGATCCATCTGAAAAATAATAACTGCCATTTTGAACCCATCTCGCACCATTTTCTCGTTCATTCTAATGGGGAATTATCTGGGATGTGCTCGGTGTTTCCTATAGTGTATTGGCCCACTGACGTCTTAGAGAGACTTAGAAACTCCTAAGAGATCAGAGGGGAGCCCCTCAGAGAGGCTTCCTTAGCTACTTAATCCTAGGAGATCTTAGTGAAGATCTCTGTAGGGCTCCCTTAGAAAAAATAAACTCTTAAGAGATCAGGGTGGAGCCTCTTGCTCTGGAACTCCCATAGCTAATTAAGAAACAGTAAACTGAAAAGATCAGAGCTTGACCCCTCCTCCCGTGAGCTCACTTCGCCACCTGAGAAATAGTACCTTGATAATCAAACTTTGTACTTTAACACAGTAGAGACAGAAATCTCCTTTTTTAAAAAAACAGGAAAGCCTTTAAAAACCATAAAATGTTGTAAGACATCTTTACTTTCACATACTCATTGCCACTTGAGTTGAATTTTACAGGTTATGCTTTTGTTCTGCTCAGGGCATCAGACATATATTTCTAAATTGCTTAAATTTATTAGAAAAAAGGAGAGAATATAGCCTGATTCAAAAGTGAAGAAGAAAAGAGCCACATATGTTCCCTAAAATCAGAGGCTTAGATTCTCCCTACAAGGCTGAAATTTCCCAGTTACTATGAGGCCAACTGAGCAAGAACGAGAAACAAAATGGCAAACAAGGATTGTTGCAATCATATAAATAACTCACATGATCAACTTAAATAGCCAACAAGTGTAACCAAATCCATGTGCCTGACTCAGCAGTGAACCAAAATGGCCAACTCGTGTGACAAACCAAAATAGCTGATCCATGTGACTAATTCACGTGATGAACAAAATGGCTGCCAGTCACGGTGAAAAGCTGGAATGGTATGAAACAACACCCAGACAAAACAAATTACTAATGATATCAAAAGATAAACTTGGGGTGACTGACTTGTTTAAGTTTTTTAGATATTCTAGGTAGTAGTCCTTTGTCTGACAAACAGCTAGTAAAGATTTTTTTCCCATGTTGTTGGTTGTCTTTTAGCTGGCCAGTGGTTTCTTTTGCTGTGCAGAAGCTTTTTAGGAGGATGAGATCCCATTTGTTGATTCCTTCTGCTAGTTGTCGTGTTATACAGGTTTTGTTCATAACGTCTTTGCCTAAGCCAATGTCTCCAAGAGTTTTACCTAACCTGTTTTCCAGCAGGTTTATTGTTTCTGTTTTAATGTTTAAGTCTCAAATCCACTGTGATTTTAGTTTAGTATACAGCGAAAGAGACAGGTCTAGCTTTAGTTTGTGGCAGGTTAAACTCCAGCTTTTTCCAGCACCATTTGTTAAACAGGCTGTCTTTCCTCCATTGAGGGTGTTTAGCTCCTTTGTCAAAGATACGGTGACTAGGTGTATCTAGACACTTCTCAGAGGCAGAAGTAAAAGCAGCCAAGAAGCATATGAAGAAATGTTCAACATCACTGATCATTTGAGACATGCAGATGAAAACAACACTGAGATTTCATCTCACTCTACAAAGAATGGCAGCTATTACACAATCAACCAGCAATAAATGCTGGTGAGGCTGTGGGGAGAAAAGAACCCTTCTCCACTGTTGGTGGGATTGTAAACTTGTACAACCTTTGTGGAGATCAATGTGGATATTCCTCAGAAAACTAGGCTTAGAGGTCCCATTTGACCCTGGCATTCCCTTGCTAGGAATATACCCCAAGGAATTCAAAGACTCATATTGTAAAGTCATATGTAGACCCATGTTCATAGCAGTTCAGCTTCTGATAGCCCAATCTTGGAAACAACCCAGATGCCCATCAATTGGAGACCGGATAAAGAAGATATGTTTTTTTAAATAAAGTGGAGTATTACTCTGCCATAAAGAATGAGGTTTCATTTATTTATGTGCAAATGAATACACCTTGAGGACATACTAATAAGTGAAATAAATAGATCCAAGATATGTAAATACCATCTCTTTTCTCTGTTATGAGAAAGTGTACATGTAAATGAGTTTTAGAATGTATGATAGATTTTGTGAAATAGGAAATATTCAAAGGGAATGTGGTGGGGGAATGTAATGCGGGGAAAGAATAAATATTATTTGGAAAGAAAAAGAAATGGCATGTATATAAGGGGTGTGGGTTTGTGGGTGGGTAGGGATATGGGTAAAAATGAGAATTAACTTCTGCATATACTGGTACAAATTCCCCAATGTTGAGTGTGATTCTGAACTGCATGTAAAATGTACCAATAAAGAATTCAATTAAAAAAGATAAAAGGCCATCTAGGAAAAAGTACAGATGAGAGTTTGAACACAAAATAATGTAAAATTGGAGTGGGCATCTACTCAAGGAGAAGATCAATTTGTCAAAGCCATTTTTTTTCCAAGAAAGTGAGAAATGAGCAAAGTATCATAGAGAACAGAAACATGAGGACTAAAAGGGCATACTAAATGTTATGTTGCACAGATGGATCCATGTGTATGATCCATTCTGTGACTGGGTTAATAACAAGCTTTCTGGTAGGTATTGACTCATCCATAATAGAAAAGAGAAGGAAGAAAAGGTGAGCTATATTTGAGGCAGAAGTGCAGATCTCTCAGTGGCGGGAAGAAATACAGAAGGCATGTGTTTTCCCCTCTCCCACCACATGATGGGATATACTAGGGAAATATTCCTGCCCGCATGAGAAAGCTTCCAGAGTCCACATCACAGAGGGCTGTTGGTATCAGTGAAAACTCTGAAAGGTTTGCCATCCCTGACTTAGGAGAAACAGGGAAAGAAAGTTTTAAAAATTCTTAATTGTAGATTTTACAGAGTGAGAAGTGAAATGTGTGCCAGAAACCATCTCACCTCCTGGATGGCTCTGATAAATATGTTACCAGTTTTTTAGGTGTTAAAATCTCCTTCTAGAGGTGGCTTTTAGGCTCTTGTTGTCTTGAACAAAGAAAGGGACAAAACAACTACAGAAGATAGTGACTTTTTCACATTTACTAAGGGTAGGAAAAGAAACATGCTATTCAAAGCAAGGTTTGGGCAAATAAAATTAGAAAAATTATCACACTCTACAGAATAATTCTGGAGTATTGTGAGAGAATATTATAGCAGAGAGATCAGTGGAGACTGTATCTTCCACACTTCAAGCTGATATCAGCCCTAGGCCATCCTATTAACTTGCTAGACATTTTGTGAAAATTCCGTGTATGGAGATCTTTGGAAAGTTTTGTACATGTTTCCTGGAAATTTACAATTAACAGATTGTGCCTTCTTAATGTGAATCAATATGTGTCATGTGAAGGTACGAATTTGCAATGTTGAATATGATTATAATAAATGTATAAAATGTATCAAAAAATCAATTTAAGAAAAAATCATGTCTTCTTTCCCAACCACCCTGCCTCTCCCTAATCTCCTGCCTCACATGGATATCGTTGATGATTTCATAATGCAAAATATCAACATATCAATCTGAGTTTTTTGTTTGTATCTTTATTGGTACACTGTATAAACACATCATGATCACGCTCAATATTGAGAATTTGTACCAGTATATGACACGCCCACTAAATACATTTCCCTTTTATTGCCATCACATTTTTTTCTTACCATTCCAGATTCGCTGAGAAAGTGAAGTTACAAATTTCACTTTTTCTAGAATTATCCTCAACCTCTCCAAATAAAACGTAGCCTACTGCTATTTCTTATAGGACCGCTAAAAGTTTTAGATATAGCATTATTTATCTTGCTATAACCAAGCCTACTATTTATACTGCTACTTAGCTGCTTTTATGCATGTAGTATAGGTAGCACAATTGGGGTTGGCATACTATACTCCCTCTACCCATCTGAATTTAGACAACATTCTTTGGTGATTTTGCCTTCTATTGCTCCAAGTAAAGCAGAAAAAAATACCTGTGGATATCTTAGGCCAGAGCACATGTATGCTAGATTTAGTGACCTGGACTTCAGTAACTTCCTATCAAGTCAAAAGTGCCTTTAAGACAGGGACTATGCCCTGTTATGAAATAATTTCTCATTGTATCAGGAGTCACTGTATCTGAAAAAAAAATGCTCCATGAATTTTTATTGGGTTTTATTGGGCTGAATTCAATAAGGATGTAGGCCAGTTGTAAAAAATTTATATATCATTAAACCAAATCAGTTTGGGGTCATGGGATTCCTGGCATCTCAAAGGCCACAGTGGTTTTCTACAAAACAATTTGCTGAGCCCAGTGTGGTGCCACAGAGCTGTTGCCCAGCACTCTATTAGGCTGAGACAGGAAGAATGAAAGTTTGAGTTTAGCTTGGGCAATGTAGTGACTTAGAACCCCTCTCAAAACTTACAAAAAGAACAGAGAAGGTAGCGCAGTGTAGAGGCCCTGGATTCAATTCCTAGTACTGTCAAAAAAGAAACAAAGTATCAGGGTGCTATCTAAAGGTCCACTGTTCTCCATATGCTAAGTAATGGAAAGAAAGACACCCTTGAGTGTTTTGGGTTCAGATCTCCTAGTATGCGATTGAGAAAAATTATAACAAAGCTTTGGGCCTGGTTTTTCATCCTATAGAATAGTGATTCTGATCTTTAATAAAAAATTCAGTTGATTTTTCAAGTATTATGTTGACTGTTCTTTGCCTATTACTGATCATTAAAATCATTGAGAGGAATCATTTTGATGACTGTTTTGCAGTAGGCAGTGCTTGGCAAAGCTTGTCCACATCATTGCACATATAGAAAATCACATTCTATGCAACACTGGAATAGACAAGGATTCAAGTGGACAGAGGTAACCCAACCTCAGTGTACCCAGGTATTCCAGGTCTTGCCTTTTCATTCTAAGGATGAAGAGGAATTTATAACTCAAAACACCTGAAACATTTCCAGTTACCTCTTGCTTCTTTCACCAGGTGGGAATCATGCCCATATATAATAGAATGGTCGTATGGTGCCAGCAATGCTTGCATATGATAAACCAAGTGATAATTTAAAGATGCTATTTCTCTTGGAGACACTGATTCTTTAAGATAATGTATGTTGAAGGTGCAAGATAGAAGGTAAACTTATGAAAAGAATCCAGGGATAAAGGCAATTTTGGGTGAGTACTCAAATCCCAGGGGTTATATGAATCTTAATTGACAATGCCAATGCAAACATTACACATTAATAGGAAAATTGGCAGCAGAACAATAGAAGTATGAAGAAATGCATGTGTTCAATGAGAGAAAACTGATAGAAAAATCAGTGGTGAACTGTATCCCAGAGAAATCCAAACCAAGTTGTAATAATGAGAGAACAGAAATACAAAATGGAACACAAATTTCTTCTCAAATGTCAAATAAATATAAGAGTCAACAATGAGAAAGCTAGGGCTATATGAATGGCAATGTTTTTCACCTTACTTGAACAGTAGCTTATTAAATAAAATACCATTAGAACTCTAGTTATGAGGAATTGCCTTTCCATGAACAATTTTTCTGCCCAAACAACATCTTTATATTTTGAAAAGAAAATGCAATTTTCTAAATTGTTCTCAGAAAGTCAGACCAACTTCTCACTAAATGTCAAGCTAAAAGTCATCTTAGAAATGTGCCTGAACTTTTCACCCTTAAGCCAAGTACAAGTAGGAATTTTACACAATCATGAAATGAAAGCACAGAGTGAACTTATCAGACATCCCTTGATTGTTTATGAGCTCTGTAGAAGCAAAAAATATGCACTGGTATTGCTGTATTGTCCCCCTTGTAGTAAATATGAACAAAATATCTGGTTAAATAAAAGAACAGTATTGACCCTTTTATTTCACAAATTGAGCCTTGCCTAATCCTTGAGATGAATAAAATATAAGATTTTCACCTTGTAAAGAAGATAATGATCAGTCACTCATCAACAGCATAGTGGCCTTTTTTTTTTTTTTTTTTTTTTTTTTGTGAGACAGGGTCTCACTTTGTAGTTCACGCTGGCCCTGAGCTCACTATGTAGCCCAGGCAAGCCACCGCGAACTCAGCAATCCTCCTGCCTCTGTTTCCCAAGTGCTGGGATTACAGGTCTGAGCCACCACGCCCGGCACTGTGCTATGTGGTACTGATGGCTGGTGGGCATGAGTCACCACACCCAGCATTGTATGTGGTTACCGGGATCGAACTCAGGGTCTTGCACTTGCGAGGCAGGCGCTGGAACCACTGAGCTAAATCTCTGACCCCCATAGTGGCCATTTTAAAAGTTGAAAGTAATGGGTGTATCAAATTGTCTGTTTTCCTGGCCTGATAGATTAATTGAACTATACAGCCTACAAGTATGATAGGTTATTTTCATTCAATGACAAAACTGATTTGTTATTTGGGGATCAAGTAGTCTTTTCCTCAACACCTTCAGGGTTTATTTCTAGTGGACATATTGTAAAGAAAATATTTTATTACAGGAGAAGAAAAGTTTTTACAGAATTAATGATTACTATTTATATTAGGAGATAAGGAATTTTAGGTTTTATTCTCTTCTTAGGTCTCTACTTTTAGAAATGACTTTGAACAAGTATAATGCTGGTGAGGCTGCGGGGAGAAAGGAACTCTTCTTCACTGTTGGTGGGGATGTAGACTGGTGTAACCATTGTGGAGATCAGTGTGGAGATTCCTCAGAAAACTAGAGTTAAAGGTACCATTTGACCCTGCTATTCCCCTGCTAGGGATATACATGAAAGAATTAAATGATTCATATAACAGAGACATATGTGCACCCATGTTCATAGCAACTCAGTTTGTGGTAGCCCAATCTTGGAAACAAACCTAGATGCCCATCAACTGGAGACTGGATAAAGAAGTTTTTAAAAATAATGGAATATTACCCTGCCATAACGAATGACAAGTTTCATTCATTTATATGCAAATAGACACATTAAGGACACACTAATAAGTGATAAATAATAAATAGATCACAGATATGTAAATACTTTATCTTTTCTCTGGTGTGAGAACCTGTAGATGTAAATGAGTTTGAGAATGTATGATAAGTTTTGTGAAATAGGAAGTATTCAAAGGGAATGTGGTAGGGCAAAGTAATGAGGGGAAAGAATAAAATGATTTGAAGAGAAAAAGAAAGCACATGTATATAGGGGGTGGGGAGTTGTGGGGTGGGTAGGGATATAGGTAAAAATGAGAATTAACTCGTGTCATATATTGCTACAAATTCCCCAATGTTGAGTGTGATTGTGAACTGTATATAAAATGCACCAATAAAGAATTCAATTAAAAAAATTAAAAATTCATATTACAGCAACATATGTGTACCCATCTTCATAGCACCTCAGTTTGTGATAGCTCAGTCTTGGAAAAAACCCAAATGCCCATAAACTGGAGACTGGATAAAGAAGATATGTTTTATTGTTTTGTTTTGTTTTTTTTGTTTGTTTGTTTTTTGAGACAGGGTCTCGCTTTGTAGTTCAGGCTGGCCCTCAGCTCACTATTGTAGCCCAGGCAAGCCTCGAACTCAGCAATCCTCCTGTCTCTGCCTCCCGAGTGCTGGGATTACAGACGTGAGCCACCATGCCTGGCTATTGTGTTTTGTTTTTAATAAAAGAGTACTAGTCTGCCATAAAGGATGATAAGTTTGAGTCATTTATACTAAATGGACATACCTTGAGGACATACTCATAAATGAGAGAAATAGGTCACAGGTGGGTAAATACTGTAGTCTACTGGTTATAACTGATATATACTGATTTAACTTTGTTGTGATGTTTACCTGTTCTTGGCTCTTTTATTTTTTTGTTTTTCCCCCTTTCCAGATCAGCTGAATGTGCTTGTCTCATTGAATTTCGTGTCTGTTTTTGTGCCAATAATATGCCATTTTTATTACTGTAGCTTTTTATATCTTAAAGTCAGGGATTGTGAGGTCTCCTATTTCCCTCTTGTTGATCAAGAATGCTTTCTTCTAGTCTACATCTCTTTCAATTCCAAATATATTTTAGGATTTCCCCCCGTGTAATACTATGAAGAATGCTACTTATAATTTGAGTGAAATTGCATTAAATCTGAATGTAATATTTGAAATTATGCACATTTTGACAATATTGATTCTGCCTTTCCAAAAGCACGGAATAAATTTTCATCTCTCAAAAAAATAAATTCATTTTTTGGTATATTTTAGAAATACATCATGATCACATTCCTCATTGAGAATTTTACCTGTACATCATATAACTACAGTCATATTTACAAAGGATAACTTCATTTTCTAACATCTTATTTGAGTGCTATTTTTTTCAGAGTGCTGTATTTTTGTTGCAGAGATCTTTCACTTCTCTGGTTAGGTTAATTTCTATTTAGTTTTTTTTTCTTTGATGGTATTATCAGTAGTAACGTTCTCATAATTTAATTGTCAGTGAGTTATTGGTATACAAGAGCTGCTATTGATTTTTGTATGTACATTTTGTGCCCTGTTATTCTATTTAATTATCAACTTAGGTTTTGATTGCATTTCTGGGTTTTCTATGGAAAGGATCATGTCTTCTGCAAATATTAATAGTATCAGGTTTTATTCCAATATATAACTTCCTTTCTTGCTTTCTCTTGCTTGTTTCTCTGGCTATTTCAATTATATTGAACAAATATTTTGATAATTGGCCTGTCTTTTTCCTCAATTTAGAGTGAAAAGTTTTTACTTTTCTTCATTTAATATGCTGTTGGAAGTAGACTTTTATCATTGGACTTTACCAAATTGAATTAACATACTTCTATACCTATTTCCTTCAGGTTTATTTATTTATTTTTTAGCATGAATTGATGTTGGATTTTGTTAAATGCTTCTCCAGGCTTATTCACGTGTGTTTTGTATTTGCTTCTATCTTATGTATTATGTTTATTGATTTCTATGTTGAAAAGCCTACGTGGTCATGATAGATGATCTTTTTGATGATTTGTTTCATTTTGATTGCCAGTATCTCATGGATTTTGCATCCAAATTCATTAAAGGGATTTGTCTATAGTTCTCTTTTTTTGTGTGCTGTGCCTTCTCTCACTTTTGAAATCAGGGTAATGTTAACTTCCAGGAAGAACTTTCAAAGTACTCTTTCTCTTTCCAGTTCATTAAAGTGTGTGGGGGGAGGGTGGTCATAAGATATTTCCTGAACTTCTTGTGTAATTCAGTCATTAATCCATAAGATCATGTGATTTTCTTTTTTAAAAATTGTATTGGTACATTTTAAATGTACATACTAATCACATTAATCATAGGGAATTTGTACCTGTACATGACACATCTGAATTCCTCTTTTTCATCTCAATTCCCTCAACCTCTCTTCAAACTCTTCTCCCTTTCTTATTCATAAAAGTCCTGTTTCAATTCTTCCTTTTTCTCTATTTTTTCTTTTTTCCTTCTTTCCTTTCTCCCGCCCCACTCACTAGTTGCCCCCTCTTTTTCAACAGTTTGTTTGTTTTGGTACTGGGGATTGATGCTTCCAAGGCAGGCTGCGGAACCACTGAGGCCTAGTCAACATTATTTTCTTATTTCACATTCTCAGTCACTTATTTTACTCCTTATTTACACCTTCAGTTTCTTATTCCAGACAGCAACTCAATATTTACACATGTATGTCCAATTTATTTAACTTAAGATTAAAGCTTCAAGGTGCATTAATTTAGCTATAAATGTCTCAAATTTTTCCTTCTTTATGGCTATACTCAATTGTATAGAAAAAACACATCTTTTTTATTGATTTATCATTGGTAGGCATTTGGATTGTTTCTAAGATGTTAAAAACTCACTATAAACATGTGTACATGTTCTGTGCTTTACTTTATACTTCTTCCTTTAAAGGATTACTTCAATTTTTTGGCCAATATTGGGTCATTCAAGCTTTTTATATCTTCTTTGTCCAGTTTGGTAATTTATATGCATACAATAATTATTGAATTTTTCTGGATTATCTTATTTTTTACAGTACACATTCTCAAGGTAGTTACTAACAATAAACTGAATTTTTCTATTTTTTGTGGTTTTTACTTATTAATCTATATTTCATTGTTACAAGCCTTTGCTTTTTCTGGTAACATTAACTAAGGATTTGTCTGATTTGTTTATTCTTTCAAAGAACCAGCCATATGATTTATTGGTTTTCTTTTTATAGGTTTCATTAGTCTCTGTAACATTAATTCCTCCTCTGACATTTTGAATATTCCACCTTTCAATAGCCTTGGATTTAGATTCTTATTAACTCTTTAGAACCTTGTGGTGCATAATGAAATTATACATTAGAGCTCACTCTTTTTCTGATGTAGGCATTTACACCTATTAATTTCCTTCTGAGTACTGCTTTAATTTTGTGTCATAATTTCAGTTACATTTTAGTGATATTTAATTCAAGGATATGTCTAATTTCTTTCTTGAATTTTTTCTATGTCGTATTGATTATTCAGGACAGTGTTAATGTATTTTGTGTTTGCATAATTTCTGTGGTTCCTTCTGTACTTAATTTTTTTCTGTACTGGAGATTGAACTCAGGCTCTTGTGCTTCCAAGGTAGACATGGTACCCCTTGAACTAAATTCTAGCTCTTGATTTATTTTTAAATTAAGTTTACTGGTACATTTAGATATACATTATCACATTCATCATTGGGAATTTGTTCCTGTACATATCTTAGTACTTTTTTAATTCCCGTTCCCCTTTCCTGCCTTTCACCTCTTCACCCTTATTTACAAAGATTCTGTTGTCATTTCCCCTACTTCACAATGTGGGAAAACATTTTCCCCAGCTATTCTCAGGCAAAAGTCTACTATCCAGAATATATAAACTACCTAAGATTTGGGTCCGCTGGGCTCACGGCACGGCGGGCCCGGGGCTTCTGGGTCCATTGGAAAGACAGATGTACACCCTTGTTCATAGCAGCTCAGTTCGTGATAGCTCAATCTTGGAAACAACCCAAATGTCCATCAACTGGAGAGTGGATAAAGAAGATGTGGTTTTTTTACAAAATGGAGTATTACTCTGCCATAAAGAATGACAAGATCGACCCATTTAGGTGCAAATGGAGACATCTGGAGGATATA
>PVIC010023519.1:9925-26873 GCA_004025085.1 Thryonomys swinderianus | reverse complement strand
GAAGGAAGGAAGGAAGGAAGGAAGGAAGGAAGGAAGGAAGGGAGGGAGGGAGGGAGGGAGGGAGGAAAGGAGGGAGGGAGGGAGGGGTGTCGGGAGGGAGGGAAGGAAGGAAAAAAAGAACAGAAATCAGTCAATTCTGGTTCCATGGGTCTATTTGCAGACTTTATTTTGTTTCACTAATCTCTGTGTTTATTCTTTTAAACTCTTGGTGCTTACAGTTTTATAACAAGTCTTGAAATCGGGAAATATGAGTCTTATACATTTGTTCTCCTTTTACAAAGACATTTATCTCACAAGTTCCTTTGTTCCATTAAATTTCTTCACATAACAAGATCTTCAGAAGGTGAAGTTGCTGGTTCTTGGTTTGGTGAAATGGCTCTAGTCTAGAATGTCACCACTGATCACAGTTCTGCCTGTTCCTCCTCATAACCTTCCTTCCCTGAGTTTGGAACTCATAGGATAGCTGTCACAGATCTAAACATCTTCTGTCTCTCCTTTTCATGAAAAAGAAAATTTTCCATTTTTATAATGGATAAAATCTTTCATTAACGCTCCTCAGTAGACCTTACCATAGAAAGGAAAGGACCCCATGACCAATCCTAACTATCATGGACTCTTGAAAAGGAATGGCTTATCCAAGAGGAAAGAGGAGACACTGATGGCTGAGTGCAGTGCTTCCTTGCCAGGTGCGAGTTTGCTTCCTAGAATTATGTTTGACTTACAATGCAAACCGATGCTCTTGACACTGACTTAGTAGAAGTGTCTTAACATATTACAATTCACAGGACAACAAAGAAGCTGCAGACTGACCATGAGTCAGTCTTCCTTAGGGCTGAGACCATTAACATCCAAACTGAAGAGTTTCAAGGTGGGAAAAATAGGACCTTATGTGCTTTCCCACACTGAGCCAGAGTTGGAAAGAGAATGTACATGTAGATACATAAGTTTCAAAAGAACTGAACTCCTGTCATCTGTAACCCAGGAAAGTGGGGATGGAAATCCCCAACACACCTACAGAAAGAGGTGAAGTTCAAAGTGAAACTCTAGCTTAGTGAGAAGAGTCAACTATCTGTGATAGAAAGTGGGAGGTCAGAAGTCCATCCCAGAAGCCCAACAAGCATGGTCCTTCCTAGGGATCAAGGGATCTAATAGCAGACACGGGCTCAAAACTAGACAAAAGGACAAGAAGGTATCTGTCCCTAACAGCATCTTCAAGCATAAGTAGCTCAATTTGACAGAGAAAGGACATTAGGACCTGCATTGCCTGTAATCCCAGCCCTTGGGAGGCCGAGGCAGGAAGATCGTTGTGAGTTTGAGGTTTGCCTAAGCTACATAGTGAGCTCAAGGCCAACCTGAACTAAAAAGCAAGACCCTGCCTCAAAAAAAAAGTTCTGGAAACTAGAAGGCTAAATGACTTTTCTTGGGTTTGTTTTTGATATGTGTGCTCATGTGAGCATGAACAAAGAGGAAAGATAGGAAAAAAAGAGGAGGAAGAGAGGAGAGAGGAGGGAAGGGGAAGGGAATGGAGGGATGACCAAGAGTGTTTGCTCCTTAGCTAGACCTGGCTGTCTATATCCAGTCTACTATGTCTTGTCACAGTGAACTTTATCAATTTGACATGGCTACAGTCAATATTTTTCTCAGTTCCAAAATGGGGATACTATGTGGATTGACTACATAGCCACAAATACCAAATTCTTATGAAGTGTTAAACATAGTGGTCAGTCTACAGTTAAGTGCTATGGCCCATGGTAAGGGGAATGTTACATGTCAACAGAGGCTCAAATTTTATTACAGTTCTAACCAGTAAATGTGGAAGGGCTGTCTTTACAGCAAAAGTAGCAGGCTCGTTGTAATTCCTAAAGAAATCTTTGTCTGTCTGTCTGTCTGTCTGTCTGTCTGTCTGTCTGTCTGTTTCTATCTCTGTACCCCCTTCCCTCCTCCCTTCCAGGGGACCTGACTACCAACATATGGAAACCCCGCAGCCAAGACCTTGGCTCTCTGGGGCAAGGTCTGCATTAAAACTAAATACTTTATGTTCTCGAATAATTTTATACAGTCCCAGATATTGATAGAACACTTTAAGCAGAGAACAAAATCAAACTCCTCAGGATAAATGTAATCATAATATACTGCAAAAATCTTCTAATACAAAAAAGAGTACTGATCAACAGAGAGAATTCTCAGAATATCATGTGTAATTCTGCATGAAGGAGTTAAAGGAGCTGGGTTTCAAAGGGACCCATTCAGGGGAAACCACAAACCTAGTGATTTTCTGCAAAGCATTTCCCCTTCCTCCCATATTTAGGCCTTCCTTGAATCCTCCAAACTTGACTTAAATCCATCCACCTCTTTTCTCATCCTCTGTAAACCTTTTCACCCGAACTACCTTTTCTGGTCCAAGTAATAACTAAAAACTTTACTATCTCCCTCAGACTGCTGAGACAAAGTAACACATGCTGGGTAGTATAGGGCAACAGATATTTATTGCCTCACAATTCTTGAGGCCAGAATGCCAATCATGGGACATGAGACCCAGTCTTCCTCTGAAGGCATTAGGGAAAGATCTGTACGAGTCCTCCAAACTTCTGGCTGTACCTTGGCTTGAGGGAGCCTAACTTCAACCAGTCCTGTGTGTCATGATAGCCAACATCTGTAATAGGACTATCCAGAAACATTGTCAATGCAATAGCTCTACATAACCATTGTTCATTTAACAGAGGTCCCATAAGATTTTATTACTTAGCAATGGGACAGCCATCTTAGTCTGTGTAAGTACACTGCACTGTTCATAAATCAGTGAATCACTTAATGGTTCATTTATGTGAATATAGTCCCAGTAATAAGTCATGTACAGCTATAAGGATAAATAAGTAGATAGGTAAGGAAACAGATATTCTCTTTAGATCTACAGATGCCCCTTGCCTTATGATGGAATCATAGTCCATCGCTAGTTGCACAGATTGTAGGTTTAAAACACATTTAACACACCTAACCTACAGAACATCAAAGCTTAGCCCAGCCTGCTGTAAATATGATCAAAACAAACATTTTGGCCAACAGCTGGGTATCAGGAGTGAGTATTATATTTTCAATTGCTAAGCCAGGAAAAGTTCAAATGCAAATTATAATTTCTATAGAATACATGCTCCTCTTGGGTGATTTTAAATTTTAAAAATCCTGAAGTTAACTGTTGCAAATTTGGAACTGTCTGTATTCATCATAATATATTTACATATACACATGCATACAGATACACACACTATGTGTGTGTTTGTGTATGCATATATACATATATGCACACATATGTATAACAGAGTCCACCAGAAAAATTTATACAAACTTTAACAGTTTGCCAAACCAGTGTCAGGAAGCTAATGCCCACTACTTTGAACAACTCTTATAATTGTAGATGCCAAAGTAAACTTGTATTAACCTCATGATATCTCAATAAATTTAGTATTAACATATTTATAGAAGTTCTTCTTGGGTCATGGATTTAACTCAGTTGTTCTGGCAGCTGCCTCGCAAGCACAAGGTCCTGAGTTTGATCCCCAGTAACCACATTTAACAATACAGGTGTGGTGACACGCCCACCAGCAGTCAATGCCACACACCACAACACTGGGTGTGGTGGCTCACACCTGTAATCCCAACACTTGGGAGGCAGAGGCAGGAGGACTGCTATGAGTTTGAGGCTTGCTGGGCTACAGAGTGAGCTCAGGACCAAAAAAAAAAAAAAAAGAAGTTCTTCTTTTCCTGATGTATACATTTTAGCAGACTCTGTGTATGTATGTATCCTTATATAAATGATGTACATAAGAATCTTTACATGAGTATGAATGTTATAGCATATAGAAAGAGAAATAGATGTATATAATTATATACCTATAACTGCATTTATTTCTATATCTATCTTTCTGCATCTTACTGATTGTGCTTTCCTGGAGAATTGCAACATATATCTATTAGTCTGCATTACAGAAAAACAAAGTCTAGGTGCCTTTTCCTATTCTCAAGATTAGTTATTCCATACAGCACAGAATGCTTCCCAGCCAAATTTAGGGAGTAACTTGTCCCCACATACAAAGCAATTCCATAGCAGATAGCAGCTGGGTGTCCTCTAACTCAGTCCAGCTCTGACCCTGACTGCCTGGAGTTGGCATCAGATCCCATGAGTCAAGAACTCAAACCTTGTTGCCCTCCACTGCAGACACCAACCACACACCCCAGGTTTCTTTACTTGTGCTTCAGACTGGCTTTAAGTCAAGATTTCATGTCCCACTCCTTGAAGTCAATTAATTTACCAAAGCAGATCACAGAACTCATAGAAACACTTGACTTATGTTTAGTATTTATTAGAAAAGATATTACACATAGAGCCTCCAGAATCTGAAAAGCTGAAATCCAAAGTGCTACAAATTTTGAAACTTTTTAAGCACCAACATGAAACCACGAGTGGAAAATTCCACATTGGTGAGTTTTAGTCGAAATGCGGCCACACTCAAAATACTGAATCTAATTACCTTCATAGTCAGGTAGAAAGTGTATATAAAACATACATAAATTTTATGTTTTATTTGGACTCCATCCCTAAAATACATCATTACATATTTGTGAATATTCCAATATCATTAAAAAATCTGAAGTCAGAAACAAAGCTGAATTCTGGCTCCAAACATTTTATAGAGAGATACCCAATCCGTACTCCTTTTTGTAGGAGGAGACCCTAATGAAGGAAGTGCACACGGTGGGGATAAGGCAGAGCGTAGAGTTTTCATGCCCTGCCTGGGTAGCACCACCATTACCTCCACATGTTCAGATGCCAGGAAACTTTCTAGATCGCATCTGCTTGAGTTTAAGTGGAGCCTTCATTAGCTAGATGCGATTGGTTAAATCATTGGTCACTGGTGATCAGCTGAACTTTCAACCCCTCTCCAAGAATTTGGAAGATGGGCCGAGAGTTCCAATCTTCTAATCAAGTCTTGGTCTTCAGTGACCTGGTTTCATTCTAAAGGTACCAGGGACTGACAGCCATGGTCCATCAACTGTCAATGTACACAAGCCATTTTGTGTCAGTCCAGAGAGTCCCAGAATTTCAGCTGTGTGCCAGAAGACAGGGAATGATGGATACTTTCCCATCACATTAATGTCTCTGTGTGTATATACACATACATCAATAAAGCAATATATATGATACATATAATACATGTGGCCTGTACATGAGAAACAAACAGGCAGATAACAGAGATATATGTGAAGGAATTGGCTCATTGTAGTGAAAGGTCCAGGAGGTTTAAAAGTGTAGAGTCAGTTGGGTTGGAAACTCAGACCACAGTGAAAGACTGCAGAGTAGAGATCAGAATGGAGTTAGAGCAGCAGGCTGGAAATTCAGGCAAAGTTTTGTGTCTCGGTTTTGAGAATTCCTCCTCCATGTCCTGCCCTCTTTTCTTCTCAACACTTTTTGATTCATTCTCCATGAGGCAGTGCAATATATTTTAAAATGCAGACAGGATCATGCCATGTTTCTCCTTGGAGTATTTCAATTATTCCTTATACTCACTGAGAAAAATCCCCACCCTGCCTCTCTACTATTGTCCTATCCTGTGAACTAAGGCCACATGGAATGGCCAGGACTTTCATCTACCTGGTTTGCTTCACCTTAAGGCCTTCTTTGCATGTGCTGGAGACTCTGCCAAGGCTGGTTCCCTTCCTAGTTTTGAACCCCCTCAGTCTCAGCACAATTGCAACCAATCCCCTATCTTCTTTCCAGGAGGATCTCCGTGAATATTAGTCAAAGGTCTCTGAAGAAACCCAAAGATAGGACCTCTCCATGTGTGTCACCTGATTGTGGAGGCCAGGTTACGGAGACAGAGAGAAGTCCCAAGGTTTCCAGTCAGCAAGTCCAGACTGAGGAGAGCTTCTGTTCCAGTCTGAGTACCACAAGCACCAGTGTCCCAGCTCAGACAGTATCTGATTAGAGGAAACCCACACACACTGATGAGGGGCATCTGCCTTACACAGCCTACAAATTCAAATGCTAATCCACCCAAAAACACTCTCACAGACACACCCAGATCAAATATCTGACCACGCCATAGCCTAGTCAAATTGATACTTAGATTTCTCCATCATGCGGAATTGTTCCAATTTGTTTTCACTGAGACAAGAGTAGGCAATACCAAAGCTAGTCCAGGAAAAGATGTAAGCCTGAGGCTAAGGTTGCTAAGACATCAGAAGGTGTGAAGTTGCCAACACCAAGAAATAAATACACTCCAACATTTTGAGTTGCAAAGAAACTTGAAAACTCTTGACTCAGATACCCAAGGGGGATACTTACCACCCCTGTAATCATTTGGATACAGTTTTCCCAGTGAAGGTTTTACCCACAAAGATGCTGAGGAAGGAGGAATAGATGGCCTTGACTTTCTGCAGTCTTGCACCATCCACTTCCTGACTGGGAAGCCTCTGCAGGTCAATGGCTCTCTTTTTCCTGCCAGTTTTCTCCCCTCGCTGCCCTCTTCCTCTACCTTCACCCACCTCTTCTACCTTCATCTCTCTCTCTCTCTCTCTCTCTCTCTCTCTCTCTCTCTCTCTCTCTCTCTCTCTCTCTTCTCCTTACTTCATTCACTCCTTATTTTTCTTTTTCCTTTTGATTACTTAGTTCATCCAGGCAAAGCTCCTGGAGACAGACCTAAGAGTCTATGTCTAGTTACTTTCTCTAATACCCACAACTTATGTTTCTTTTTGGGGGGGAGGGGTACTAGAGATCAAACTCAGGAGCTTACACTTGCAGTGCCACTGAGCTACATCTCAGTTTTAAACTACATGCTCAGCCCTCAACACCCATGATTTAAAAGAGGAGAGTTTTATTTTGGCTCATGGTTTATAGACAGCCCACAGTCACCCAGCTCCCAAGCAGAGCAGCATGGCAGAGGATAACGAGCTCATGGCATGGCAGGCACAACACAGCAAAGGATCAAAGAAGAATGAGGGATGTATCCCTTCCAGGCCATACCCACAGTGACCCATCTCTTTCCACCAGGATTCAACTCTCAGTGTCACACTCAGCTATAAAGTCATCTGTAGACTGATCCAGTATGGCAGCTGTGATCCATTCACCTCCCCAAAGCCCCATCTATGAGCAAATGAGGCTTTAGGGGGACATCTGGATACAAACTATCACAGTCTGATTTTCCCAAACCTCAAGCCAGAAAACTAGACATAGTTTTCAAGTCTGCCTGAGCAGCCAACTCTCCGGAGGCCCTGTTTTGTTCCTTTGAAGCTTCTTTCTCACTAGTTCATCTTCAGTCTTGAGTCTTCTCTCTTGAATCAATAACAAACTTTGCCCAGCACCTGGACTTCCGGCACCTTACCATCATCTTCCTCCCATCCACCCAAGCTCCATTCCTTTACTCCTCCAAGTGGCAGATTCTCAGAAAATCTGTCTTCTCACTTGGATGGTCTCCCTTCCATTCTTTAGAGCTTGCCATGCCTCCTTCATATCTAGCCTATCAAGCTAATTGCTGCTTCTTTGACTTCAAAGTTTTCTGTGTTCCCATTACCACCTGCCCTTACAGCATAATCCCTCCAAGGATGAGGCAGGAGAGTTGGTTAGGTTTGAGTTCTTCATGTGCTTCCCTGTCTCAACACCACCTCCAAGTTTCCATTCGTCACCCTTTCAGAAATACTCTTCTTTTCTACACTCCTCACTTAGCCAAATCCTCTTCATCTGCACTACATTTCATCTGAACAACTAACAAAGGATACTAATCCTCCCCTGGTCTGCACTCTGTGCCTTTTCCAACAGAGTCGATGTGCTTGTCTTGTCTTCCTAATTCCTTGAAGGTAATAGTCGTGACTTTGGCTTGACTTTATCATAGCGTCTGATGCCTACAAGTCACCTGCCCTATACAAAGACTGCATTGCCGTCTTGAGTGCAGAGTGGAGCAGCCTACCACAAGCTGGAACCCATAGCCTTCCACTGCACTCTTTGAAGGAAGGAGCTGAATGGGGGACCCCACCCTAGCTCTCACTCCATCCTAGGAAACATATATTTTGTGGTCTTGGTAGAATCGTGTATCTGTGACGCAGCAGGAATACACATGTGCTGCTGCAAAACGTGAAATCAGAGCCAGGCAGGACCTCCTCTGAGAAAGGCTGCCTATAAATTCTAAGACCCTTAAATGAATAGCTTAGAGGCACAGGGTTGCCTTGGGTTGGGGTTAATTGGGTCAGATACAAAGAGTTTTATGTTCATAACTTACTGTCCATCTTCCTCTTCCTAATTTTCTGAAAGTTATTTTTGCTCCAAGGCATATTAGAATTTGCCTTTCTGACAATGATCGATTTAAAGTTGAACTCGCTTCAGCTGTGGGGAGGTAGGAATTTGGTCCATATCTAACCAGATTTTTTTCTCTCTGATGCATCTGTTTCAGACAGGTCATAAACAGTTGGAGGGTTCTGTGTACATGTCTGTGTTTTTCTACGTCTTCATTCTCTGAATAGAAAACTCCTTCAAACTTGCTATTATATTTTACTCTTTTAAATCTCTCAAAATTTTCCTCCTCCTCCTCCTCCTCTTCTTCTTCTTCCTCTTCTTCTTCTTCTTCTTCTTCTTCCTTCCTTCCTTCTTCTTTCTCCTTTTCTTCTCCTCCTTTTCTCCCTTCCCTTCTCTTTTTCCTCTTCCTCTGTCATTATTCATCTTCTTGCACCTTCTCTATTAGAACTTAGCTTGTTTTTCAGGACTAAGCTGAAAACTGAAGCCCAGAGGCTGAAGCCCAGATTCTGTGCTTAGCTAGATATAAGTCCATCTCCCCAGTTGGTCACTACTAGCTCCGGGACTTGACAGGAGCCCTTTAACCTTACTGAGTCCCAGTTGCCACATCTGGAGGTTGGTTCTGACTACAACTCATGACTTTCATGTGGATTCATTGAGACATTATATACTATTATGCCAGGCAAATAGTTAACGGGCTGTTAGCACTGAATTTTTGGTAGAAGAGAAGTTAGGAGCAAAGGCTTCAAACTGAACTACCATGGTTCAAATTCTACTTCAACCCTGGGCAAGAGGGGAAAACTTCCTAGACTCAATTTCTTGAATTGTAAAAGGATGCTATAATGACAATATCTCATCAGATTGTTGTGAGAATCAAATGAGCCGTTAGGAGAGAAGTGTTTAGAGTCATGCCTGGCACATAAACAGTCAAAAGAGCATTAGCTATTAAGATGATCAGAGAGTAGTAAAATGAGCTCCCCATTGCGAAGCTATCACTTTCTAAATAACCTGCTCATAATGAAATTAACCTTTTTCCTGAAGTGAAACATACCACCACATCATTGTGATCATGCCAGCCCTCTCTCCTGCTGCAAGGGCAGCTTTCCTGGGCATCCAAGGACTGTTAGCCAGCAACACAGGATGAAATCCTGGAAATGGAGGCAAAGTTGCAGACTCTGTCATCCACGCCTTCATGGTGAGAGTGGCCCAAGTTAGTCACAGCTGGATGGAAAACATTTAGGAAAATCATGAACTTCTGATAGAGCTAAATAGCCTTTTATTTGCAACCAAGAATACTGTCAGACTCTACAGAAAGATAAAAGCTAAAGCAACATCATAGAAGCAAAAATGAGACACCATCATAGACTTAGGGGAAAAAAAATCATAGTATTTCCGTTCCGCATTTGTGAGGCCCTGGTTCCTCTCCATATTTCCTTCTCTGAGAGACACTTATATTCTTCTCAGATTATCTCCACTCTACTTGAGCTGCTCTGAGCATTTCTCTGCCACCCTTCGTGTGAATGCAGTCACTGGGTCTGCACTGCTACCATAGTGTGGCTATGGTTTCCCTCCCAAGGTTTCATGTTTTGGCAACATGGTGTTCACTACAGCAGTATGAAGAGGTGGTAGGACTTTTAGGATGCAGAGCTAAGTGGGAGGCTCTTAGGCTACTGAGGGGGTGGCTTTAGAGGGTTCAAGAATGTCGTTCTGATGGGACATTAGAGTTGGCTCTCACCAGAGTGAGTTTTTATAAAAGCCCACGCTTGACCTCTGAACACTCCAGGGCTTCTCATCTTGCCATGCAATCTCTCACACACTGTCTTGCCATGACAATGCCATGCACCATGAGGTCCTCAACTCAAGTCAATGCCACCACCATGCCCTGGGCCTCCAGAACTAAGCTAAATAAATTTCTTTCCTCTATAAGTCATCTAGCCTCTTCATTATAGCAACCCCAAAGGGAATAAATAGTACAGTCATCTTCAGTCCAGATCACACTATCACTGCCAGAAAGTGCATTCTCAATAAATGGTGGGTCCCAGCATCTCTGTGCAGATCTGTACTCACAAAGACAGAGTAAAGCAAACTTGCATGTAAAAAAAAAAATATGTTTACAATTTTACCCAACCAAAAGAATATGCAATAAGGGTCTCTTTTTTCTTGCTCATTCTGGTGACCGTTCTTTTAGATCCCTAATGGCTTTAAATCTTGTATTTGTTTCAATGGAGGACTTTCACGACTCTTTTAATCCTAACTCCCCCCTGAAAAATCCAAGAGGAGTTAAGTGAGGAAACAACATACAGTGCTCTGGTTTATAAACTTTTAATTTCTTGGCACTCCTCCTTCATTTCTCATAACCAAAAAGTGACATTTATTAGGGAGAAGCTCTGAAAGGGCAGAGTCCCAGGATCAGCTATTGTATGAGTAACATCCTGGAAATGCCAAGGGTGGGGGCAGCATGACTCAACAGAAAGAGCCCTGCTCTGGGTATGGGACACCTGGTCTGAGGATGGTGTCCCTTCTCTTGAACTCTGGCTATATGAGCTATATGAGCAAATTGCTTCCCTCTCTGACTTCAGCAATTTTTTTTTTAGACAGGGTCTGGCTAAATTGTTGAATTTCCCAAGCTGGGCTCTGAGAAGTTCTGGTAGGAGAAATTTATAATCTTCCTGCCTCAACCTCCCAGAGTGCTGGGATTATCTGTATACACCTCCATGCCTGGCCTCTGAGCTCAGTTTTTCTCTCACTACTATGGATTCTGAGACCCTGCACACACCTCAGCCTTGGCAACCTCTGGAGTGTGAAGGAACCAGAAGACTTCTCCAGTTTCTAAGGGATTCTCTATCATCTTGTCCTGGAACAGTTGGGTTGCAAGAGTCCCTTCTCAGCCACCACTGACTTGGAAATTCTCAACAGATCAAATGAGGAGAAAGGCAGTTAGTTGCATGCCATCTCACTGAGTAACAGTGTCTTTATTTCCTGCTGAGAGTCTGCCCTTTATCCTGCCTCACTCCTTAGAAACAGATGGTCTAAATGGACTTTTCAAGGTTCAGAAGCATCACTCCTCAATGTGTAAATGAATTCAGAAAAGTATGGATTCTAATCCTGTACCCTGACTCTAACCCTTTGAGCTGATGGCTTTAGGAATGATTAGATTCCCCAAATCTCAGGTTCCTTGTGGGTGAAGTGAAGATATTTGGGGCCATATCTCTAAGAGCTATGAAGGGAGATGATTTGCATAAAATCAGTATTCCACTGACCAGGACAGCACTGAAGCTGGGTGGGTGCTGCCAATAGGACATTCTTCTTCAGACACCAACACAATCTCACTGGGTCCCTAGTGTGGCCTTTCAGTAAGACAGGCAGAGGACATTTCTTGTGGGACCCTTCCTTTGGCTGGAAAGTAAACACCTTTATTGAATCTGAAGCAACCAACAAGCATTCCCCCAAGGCCCATGATTTGAGTCATGGGAAGAGACACGGAAACTACTGCATTATTTATCTACAAGTCATTATGCAATATGTTTCCCACTATTTATAAAGCTTCATGTGCCTTCCCCTCCAAGCCTTGCCTTTCCCCTACTTCAGCTCCTCCTGTTCAGTTCAGCTATTTCAGTTTTCGGTTGAGTGGTCTAGACAGGAACCAAAAAAATGCATGGTCTGCATATGGGTCCCCCTCTTGGCTTCACAGTTTTCCAAAAAGAGCACAGGGCATGGGACTGATTGACAGAGGAACTTTAATTCAATGAGACAATCTATTTCTACCACATATCTGAGAGCCTAGCACATAGCACTGCTCAGTAAACTGCCAAAAAATAGTATGAAAATGTTGTTTAGCCAAATTCCCTAGCTTTTTAAAATTGGTTATACAGATCAATGGATTTCATTACTGCAGATATGCACATGCACACAATATATTTGGATTTTCTGCACCCACCTATTGCAACCTTGCCCCCTCCCAGTTTCATATGTTTTTTTTTGGGGGGGTGGTGGTTAATGAGTATAGAAAATTTTCTCATATTCATTACTTCTTTTTATTCTTGAGCCATTATTCTGGAAACATCACCGTCTTCTTGGCTCTCTTAGAATGAAACAGGAAGAGTTCAATTTGATTTGGTTGGGTTTTCCTGGCTCTTGACATAGTTTTTCCACACATCTCCCCAGTAGTTAGAGGCAGCTATGTAACTCACAACCCACAAAATCTCAGAGGCAGAGATCAATAAACACTTATTCAGCACAGAAGCTCATGGGCCAGCTAATCTTCTTCAGCCTTAGAGAGTTAGTCTGGGTATGTCTTTCTCACACTGGAGCTGGATACTTAGAAGAATGCAATCAACCATACAAACACTTCTCAAGTCCCTGTACATTCTGTCTCTTAAAATACTGCTGAGCAGAACACCTCAGATGACCATATCAAAGGTCAACACTGAGTGTTCTTTATCTCCCTTAAAGCACCACATGAAAAGTGGATGTTTTAGCACCCCAAGTCCTGGTGTATGGATGCAAGAAACAGAGCTTCCCAATAAACCTTAGCCTACAAAAGGCACAGATGAGAAATAATCTTTTTACTAAATCACTGAGATTTCAGGATTCCCTTTTTCTGCAGCAAAACTTAACATATACATGATAAATTATTGAAGTAAGTGCTTGAACCTAATGCTGTCTTTCTCCAGTCATTAACTAGTACACGGCAGGGGCCATTAGTAGTGTGCGCTGCACAGATGATGTCAGCTGTGAGAGTATACACAAAAGTGCTTTGTGACCTAAGGACATTCTGTATACGTTTTAGAAAAGCAGGCCAGGTGGGTGATATGGTGCTTACCTTGAATCCCAGCTCCCAGGATGCAGATGCAGGAGCATGGCAAGTTTGAGCTTGACTTGAGCAGCTGAATGACTTACAAAACCTCGGTCTCAAAACTAAAGAGTACTGGGGCTATAGCTCAGTGCAGAGGCCCTTGGTTCAATCTACAGTACCAAAAAAAAAAGGGAAAAGAAGAAAAGCAAGTGATAATATCAAACTGAATTATACGATCTTACCTTCTTGCTATAGCGGTGAGGTCTTTAAGAGATTCTGCCCCCCTAGTAATGTGAGACCTCAGCTATTTCTAGCATATGCTCACCATATTAGAGGGCTCTTTACCCATTTTTAAAGAATTCTTCTTGAATTATACTTAATGGATGACTCAGAAGATCAAGAAAAGAGCTTTTTGATGTGAAGCCTCTTACTTAATGGTCCTCATAGTAATGGCAATTTCCCTGTTAAAACACTGGAAGCAAAATTGCTCCCTTTCACGTGGGACAAGATCCAGGAGCTTTCTCTAGGCCAGTGTTTAGTTCCAGAGAAAGATAGGAGAGGAAGGGCGAGGTCAGGATGCACTGTCACTGACCCCAGGGTTGAGAGATGGAAGTAAATTCTGAACACAATCACCACTGAAGCTGAGAAAGAGCCTATTAATGCCATAGAATGAATTTCCAAGATACTGTTGTACTTAGGGTACTTAAACCTTGGAGGCTTAAATTAAATCATACTTGTCACACGAACACAGTGTCACTAATGAGCTTATGTAAATATTTAATGTTCCTATCTGCATGGCTCAGTGCGGCCCACCTCACAGCTGCTACCTCCAGTCTTCCCTACCACCAAACCTCATAGAGCCACTTTGGTTTGTAGAATGCACCGTGTTCTTTAGGCTTCTTGCTGTCACATAGCATTTCTCTCTGTCTGCATTCTCATCTTACATTCCTTTTTCTACACATCAATACCTACTGGCCCTTTCAGTCTCAGCTCAAATCTGTTCCCCAGTTTGAGAAACCTTACCCAAACTACCTACAATTCCCTCACCCTAGTAGAATTTTCACTTTGCTCCTCTATCCTTCCATTCATCTGGCCCATATTTCATAATACTGGGTAGCCCATCTCTTTACTCAATAAATACTTAGTAAATTTCGCTGTGTGCCAATCTTGGGACCAGGTGTAATATATACTGAAATGAACAAGAAATTCTAATTATGAGTTCATCGACAGCAAGTTCATTTTCTAATGCTTTTGAGCATCGTGCAATTGTATATAATCTTAAATAAATCTATGGTGTTGTTTCTTTCTGTGTTCATACTCTACTGTATTTATCAGGGCTCTTTTGGTTAGAAGTTATAGAATGCAATTCACACTAGTATAGTCACAAAACAAAATATATTGACTCATGGACTTCAGGAAGGGTTGGCATCTGAAACGGGAGAAGTGAAGGCAAGAGCCTAATTTAGAAAAAAATAACAAATAGTGAATTTGAAAGTCATTTGGAATTTCTCTGCGTTTTATTTTTAAACTCATAGCTTGTTCTTCTAATTTTTACTGTTATCAGCTTCCTTGTCTGCAGGCAAGAATGTCTAGGTTTTATATCTTACAGCTTTTATCACTGATGATGACAGCTGATCTTCCTCAGTCCTGACCAATAAGTCTTGCAGAAGGGTTCTGATTGGCTGAACTTGGACCGCTTGCTCAATGCAAGATTACCAGAATACAGAAAGGTGACTGGCAGGTTGTCTCAGATATCTATACCCAAATGACCAGTGAAGTAGTATAGCTGTCTAAAGAAAAGTTAGATGGTAAAGAGTTGCTACATTTATGGCATTGGTTCTGTCACTCATTTCACACCCTTTGTATTCTTAATATATTAGAGAATGGTGTCAGAATGGACTGGGGAAGATATGCAATTGCTCCCTGATGATCTGGAAAGAAAAGCTAGAGAGGCAATTTGGAATCGTGATTAGAAATTTCGAGTTTGAAGCCAAAATGTCAGAATAAAAAATCCCTCCTATAGGACTTAAAGCACCATGACTTTCACCCTCTCAGATCACAGTCTCCTCATCCATAAAACAGGGAAAATGTGCACATCTGTCTTAGTGACCAGCTGCAAGGTTTAATGAATTTTTTGGAACAGTTCTGTAAAACATACTATTGGAATTTCAATAGACTTCATTAAATCTATATAGTAGTTTTGGAAGATGTCCACTTTCAGTATATTTGTTCTTTCTATGTAGGAAAAGAAAAGATGCCTTTCTGCTTTCTGATAGCCTTTCAATATCTTTTTTAGAGTGCTATAATTTTTTTTACTTCTTTTGTTAGATTGATCCCCTGATATTTTATTTTGTTGGTTGCTATTATGAAAGGAATTATTTCCCCAACTTCTTTCTCAGTGAGTCTATTGTTCATATACAAGGCTATTGATTTTGGGAAGTTGACTTTGTATCCAACTACTCTACTGAATCTAGTTATTAAATTTAGAAGTCTTTTGGCTAAGTTTTTGGCTCTTCTATATAGAGTATCATGACGTCTGCAAATAATCACAATTTAACTTCTTCTTTTCTAATATTTACTCTTTTTGCTTCTTTTTCTTGTCTGATTGCTATCACTAATGCTTCCAGAACTATACTGAATAGGAGTGATGATAGTGGACATCCTTGTCCTGTTCCTGATTTTAATATGAAAGATTTCAGGTTCTGACCATTTAGTATGATGCTGGCTATTGATTTTTCATAGATGACCTTTATCAGATTCACATAAAACCATCTATCCCAACTTTCATACAGTTTTTATCATGAATGGCTGTTGGAGGATGTTAAATACTTTCTCTGCATCTATTGAGATAACCAAATGGATTTTGTCCTTGAGTCTGTTAATATAGCATATTATATTTATTGATTTATGTATGTTAAACTAGCCTTGCATCCCTGGATGAATCCCACTTGGTCAGGGTGTGCAACACTCTTGATGATTCTCTGTATTCTATTTGTGAGAACTTATTGAGGATTTCTTCATCTATATTCATTAGGGAAATTGGCCTGTAATTCTCATGAATTACCACAAAGAATCAACAACTGGGATATATTACTATTAAGAAGCTTCTGCACAGCAAAAGAAACCACCAACCGAGTGGAAGACAACCCACAACTTTGGAAAAAAATTTTACCTGCTATTCCTCAAACAGAATATACAAAGAACTTAAAAACAGTTAGAGCTCCAAAATTTAAAGATTCAATCCAAAAATGGGCATCTGAATGAACAGACATTTTTCAGATGAAGAAGTGAAAGCAGGAAAGAAGCATATGAGAATATGTTCAATATCACTGATCATCTGGTAGATACAGATGAAAACAACACTGAGATTCTACTTTACTCTAGAAAGAGTGGCTGCTATCAAGAAATCAACCAATAACAAATGCTGGAGAACCTGCAGGGAGAAAGCAACCCTTCTTCACTGTTGGTGGAAGTGTAGACTGGTGCAACTACTGTGGAAATCAGTGTACAGATTTCTCAAAAAACTAATTTTAGCAGCCTCATTTGACTCTGCTATTTCCCTGCTTGGTATATTTATGAAAGAATTAAAAACATCATACCACTGGGCCGGAGGGTTAGCTCAGTGGTTCCGGCGCCTGCCTCGCAAGTGTAAGGACCTGAGTTCGATCCCCGGTCCCCACATATAATGCTGGGTGTGGTGGCTCACGCCTGTAATCCCAGCACTCGGGAGGCAGAGACAGGAGGATTGCTGAGTTCGCGGCGGCTTGCCTGGGCACCATAGTGAGCTCAGGGCCAGCCTGAACTACAAAGCAAGACCCTGTCTCCAAAAAAGCAAAAAAAAAAAAAAAAAAAAAAAAAAAAAAAAAAAAAAAAAA
>PVIC010023518.1:0-26779 GCA_004025085.1 Thryonomys swinderianus | reverse complement strand
AAAAAAAAAAAAAAAAAAAAAAAAAAAAAAAAAAAAAAAAAAAAAAAAAAAAGCAAAAAAAAAAAAGTCTGCCCTTTTATGTGTCCTTATGTGCCAGGTATAGCTTTTCTTTAGTTTATGTGCAGAAATTTTTAAGATTCATATGATCCAAGCTTGATCATTTGTGGTTCATACTTGCAATTTCTGCACCTCGGGAGGCTGAGGCAAAAGATTCTCAGATTTGTGACCAGCTCAAGCAACTTAACAATTTAACAAGTCCCTATCTCAAAAACAAATAACAAGTATTAGGACATAGTTCAGTGCAAATATCCTGTGTTCTGTTTGAAGCACTATCACTAACACCACCAAAGAAAAAAGAAAAAGAAAAAAGTTAAAATTGGTAATCTTTGGTTTTTAGTTGTATTCACTTTGAATTATTTTGTACCACTTCAATTCACACTGTATTCTTTTTTCTTTTTTTTATGGGTAAACTTTAAAAAATTCTATGTTACCTTTCTAGAAATGTTGCTATCCATGTCTTGAGGAAGTCTGAAATAATAACCTGATCTAAATCTGAATAACAAAAAATTTGCAACATTTTCATTTTAGTTAACTGTCACCTATGTATGTGCTGAGAATTTCCCAGGATTGTAAATCTCTCTTTTTCAGTTTATAATCTAAAATTATTGTTATTTTAATTATGTAAATGGAGATGGTTTTTCTTAAAGAAATTTTATACATTTATTGAATTTTTGTTTCATATTCTTCAATTTTAGATCTTTCTCTTTTACTGGTTATATTCTTTCTGCTCGAAGTATTTTGTAAGCTTTAAAGTTCTTCTAAATCAAGTTCTAATTTTTCATAAACTCTCAAAATGCCTTCATTGCTTTTAAAAGAAAATTTTGTAGCGCACGACCCTAAGTTGACCCTTATTTCTCTGCACCCGTGGAGATGTTTTGACAATGACTTTTGTTTTCCGTAATGGTTTCCAAGATAGCCTTCCGCTGGTTCTTTCTTTGCTTTTGTATAAATCTCTTTTCCTGTTTTGAAGCCTTTAATGTCTTCTCTTGCTAAGTCTTTAGTTGCAGCTCCGAGGAAGTATGTTTAGGAGTAAACGTTAGTGCTGATTTATCTGTCTGTGTCAGTAAGAAGGTACAGGTCTAACTGTCATACTTTGCAGCTCAGTGAATGAGTTTCAGGTTCCCTTTTTGCTTTGTGGTGGCTGCCTTTGTGCCACTGGGAGCCCTCACTTTCCCATGACTAGAGTCTGTCTTCAGCTCTCTGTTCTTGGTATCGATTTTTAATTTTTTTTATTAGCAACTGATGAAACTTTCCATCCCTGGCCTTTTGTTTGTTTGTTTGTTTGTTTGCTGAAGCTGAGATAGACATAAGAGTACAAGTCTCTGGCATAGACTTTGACTCCAGCTACTGGTTCTTGGTTGCTGCAGTCACTGATTTTACTCTGTTTCCTTCTGACTTGCTTTTTGACTTTTTATTTACCAAAGCTCTGTATTGGGGGAATTCTTCTGTGTTTCTTGCCATTCTGGAACCACCTGTTTCATTAGAGGTGGTCAAGTTACCAAGATCTCTAGTTTCTTTTTTTGGAGTGGGGAGAGGGTTTGCAGAATCCCACCTAGGATCTTTGCCCAGAGCTAAAACTATAGTCACACCCCTCCCCCCACTTGAGAAAAGATCTCTTTAAAATGTCGAGAATGAGCTCAAATTTAGGGTTCTTCTGCATCACCCTCTCTGAGTTCTGGGATCGCAGGCATTCACCAATAAACCAGATTCGCGGTTCTGATTTGTAGACCTGATTCTTCAGCATTATGACCTTAGGTTTAGGTATGATTGCATTAATTTTCTGATGCTGTTATAACAGATTTCTACACAGTTTACAGCCATAAATACTATACATTTACAACTGCTGGTCATGAGTATCCGCAGGCTAAAATCCAAGCCCCCAAAGTGTTGTGTTCCTTTCAGAAGGCTTCAAGAAAAGAACCAACTCTGCTCGTTTGAGTTATTGTCAGATTTCAGTTGCTTGTTGTTGTAGGACTGAAATCTCTGTTTGTCACTGGCTCTTTCAGGGTCATCCACAGTTCCTTGGCTTGTGGTTCTCATTCTTCCATTTTTAATGCCACCAAATAGGGGGCCAGTCCCCCTGCTCCTCCCCCTACACTCCTTCCTTTTACCTAGCCATTGTTCAACCCCGTCTTCGACTGAACAGATTTTGAACTTTTGGGGACTTGTGCGATCAGTAGGGGCCTACCTAGAAAATCCAGGATAATCTGTACATCTCAAAGCCCATAACTGACCAAAATTGCAGAATTGCTACTGTCACAGATAAAATTCACAGATTTTTAGGAATCTGAAGCCCGGATATAATGGGAGGTGCATTATTCTTTCAACCGTAATAATTTTTACCTCTCTCAATCCATTTAATGGGTCCAGTAGCCTCTCAGTTTTCTTGTCGCTAAGATCTACTTACTGACTTACAGTGATGGTCACCTGAGGGACTGTGAGAACTTTGTACATTTTAAAATAATGTGAAAATATGACACATGAATAGAAGTGCCAAAAAATAATGTGCTAATGTGACTTTCTTATTATCTTTGGTTGCCAACAATAGCAGAGGACCTAATGCCCAAGAAATATCTGCTAAGCAACAGTATGGACTGTTGTCTACTAGGAGCATGTCCAGCATTTGTCGGATGTTAGGGATATGTAATTTATAGTATCTTCCTTAAGAAAGAGAATATAAAGTTATACATGTCAAAATAGATACAGCCCTTCACAAAGGCCTATTTAAAGGAGGAGCCTTGAAATTTAAACTCCATTAACTTCTCTGCGAACCTACCTTGGCCCCTTTACTTCTTTTGTTTTACTGTCTTGCTCCACATCATTTCCTTTGCTTGTTCTCATATTTCATTACTATTTTTTTATGTTCCTCATTTTAAAATAAAATCCCATTTCATTGATTTTTTTTTTCCTCTCTCTGGCCCAGTGTGACAGTAGCCATGTGAGAATCAATACATAATTAATACATTTATTATCTATTTATTGAATGCCTCAAACATGCCAGGAACTGGACTCAGAGCCGTGGATGCTGCCATGATAGCATATGCTGTGTTTCACAGACTGCCTGGTTCTGACTGAGGGGAAACAGAATTCCTGAGCCCAGAGGGTCTTAGGCTTAATATAACCTAATATAATAATATCACTGGAGCAGAATTAGAAGGTATGCTATATGAAGGTATATCTCATGGTGTAAGACAAAAGAATCCACAAATATGGTAAACAGGACACTGAGAAAGCCAGAGAGCTGCAAGGAAGACAGGCCTTGGACAAGTGATGAAAGCATTCAGGATCCCTGACAGAGTTCAGTTGCCAAGAGCCCCAGAACACTGTGAATCTGGGCATGTGGTAGCTGGGTGTGACCCTGAAAGGAAACTTCACAAGGCTATGTGCCAGGTTTTAAATTGCTCCTAATAATTCACCCTGAAATCTTAATTTGGCATCAAAACTCTTTCCAGGGATATTTTTTCATCAATCTTTTTTTTTCTCATGTCAAGACAAACTTGGGTTATTAATCTCTCATAGACACTGTGATGTTTGACACATATTGTATTACTAGGATAAATGGAATTATTAATAGAAATTCCAGGGAAGCTGAAGGCTCCTGGGATACATATTTAAAATGAAGGAGACAAGATTTTAATATTTTCTAAAGAATATAAAGTTATAGGGATCATAAGCCATAACTTTGGCTATAGCCATACTGTACCTCGTGTACATACAATCAGTACTTGCTTGTTGAAGAATCATGTATGGTTTATGAATCCAAGGAGGGTTTGTGTTTATATAATTTTTTAACTTAGGGGAAGAAGGTATTACTTATTTTGCTTGAAATTTGTTCTTCCTCTCAGACTTATTCTCTAAACACTGGATATTATTTAATTTTCCCCCCAAAGTTATGCTAGGTACTGGGGATTCTAAGATGAATGATTCTAATCTCTGCCATGTAATAGAGGAATATTGCACATCTTGTACCCTGGACCACAGAGAAAGTAGAGGTCCACTGGCCATGAGCGAGACCAGGGAAGACTTTCCCAAGGCTGCCATTCTAGAATTATGTTCACAGAGGTATGTGGAACTCTGCAGGAAGATACACTTACTGGGATAAAGGAAATAACTAAAGTGAGGGGGTTATGAGGTTGGGGAGTAAAAAATTATAGCTAAAGATTTTCAGTAGTTCAGGTATTTGCAAGAATACCAGAGGGTGGCTATTCAATAGTCACTACAAAGCCATCACAACCCATCAGTTCTCTTGATATAATACCTTCCTTCCTGGCTGGCATTATGTGTTGGAGCCTGAATGTCTTGCAAATCAGAGGCAGTCAAGTGGTGCTATACCAGGAGTGTGATACTGGGAGCTTCTTGTTTGAAGCTGACAAATATTGGGTAAGAGACAGACTTTGATCACTTTATCTTTTTTTAAAGTGATAAATGGATCTATTCTATTGTCATTGTTTTATTCTTTTTAATTATGCTTTTTCCACTCCTTTTTCTTATTTTGCTTACACACACACACACACACACACACACACTCGCAACTAAATATCACTTGACCATATTCTTCCTTCAGGTCTTAGCAAATGTATGAATGAGTCCTGGAAATTCTCTCTAAGGTTTTCAGTCTTTTTTCTTAATTAGTTTTGATTGGGTTTTGTGAACCTAGCTTTTGTCCCCAGTCATGTGCTGTGTCATTCTGACTGAAAAATTGGTTATATTTTCAGATAGAGGTGCACACAGGAACGTTAAGTGTGGTTAGTTTGCACTCTTATAATGAGCTCTCAATATGTGGACTGGAAATATTTGAACAGAAACTCCTAAATTACAACTTTTAACAAGTTTTAAACACCCATGAAATGTCTATCTTTCAACAATCATCTGTTCTTTGATTCCTCTCAACTAAAGCCAAAGTGCTGAGAAGATAATATAATCTCTCCTCTTTGTTTCCAGTCCTTAGAGCTATTTCCTAGTTGGCCAAAGTAGGAAAAGAAGAAATATCTATAAATGAGATGTAAGAGTAATCCTTTCAACTTCATTGACTTTGATTAAAAGCAGGGGATTTTCCACTATATTAAAGAGCACAACGCAAAACACTTTCTTCCTTTGTAATTTATCTGGCTGTGACTCATTTACTGCAATACTTAATTAAACTGCTGGGTTTCAGTAAGTGGCTCTAGTTATCAGCAGGAATGACCACTGTTTACAATCCATCTACCCTTGTATAGAAAGGAGACACTGAATCACCTTTGACCAGCATTTAGAGTATAGATTTGACCAAGTCTGGCCATTTTCTACGTTTCCTTGACTGGGATTTAACCTTTTTAGTGAGCGTGACTTTTCTTCAGGACTCTGTTCAGCCCTCCTGCAGTCAGACTTTATTATATCCCATTCTCTCATAGTGTTACTCTCCGTGCAGGCAGAATTTAGTCCATAAATCCAGCATATTAATGAGTAGTGAATAGTGTGTGAATGTCAAAGTTGGCTATCACAAAACTAGAGTGGTAGCTGTCATTGTGGGGAATTTGTGTGCTTCTTGGACAAAACAGATACATTCTCTGTTTTTCTGCACAGAACATAGTTGTGTCCAGCTAATATACAGATGAGAAGAGGAGAAGGTGATTCCTGCTTCAAGTTTAGGGGAAGATAGAGAAACATAGGACATTTCCAGGTTGTGAGGTTTGGAATTCAATGTTCTCTGTGTTCATTGTAGTAGTTCTAATGTGTCCTCCTTTCTCTGACACACACATTAAACCTCAGAAAATCTCTCTTACTTATAGACACTGCTATATCTCTAAAGATGTTTTAGCATCGTGATGATCTTTCCAGCTGCTTCAGCTTCACATACACACACACACACACACACACACACACACACACACACAGAGTAGATGAATCACATTATTAACAAGGGTATTTTAACAGCATGGATTCAACATGAAGGGTGGAGGGAGATGGCAATGAAAAAGAAAGTTGATTGCTTCAGTTTGAAATAACTATCTGATTAAAACAACAGCAACAATGACAATACCAGCAAAGAGGAAAATATACTCTACCAACAAAACAAAAACACAACAATTTTCACTTGGATGGACCATTTCCTTTGAAATGAAAAGAAAAAATGAAGCAGTTACACCATGGGTGTCCCTAGTACAAGATGTATCCAACCTATAACTTCTGATTACTCAGAAATTCACAGAAAGTAAATCCAGATAAGATTAGGAAAGCCCCTAGGGACTAACAAGAGTGAGAATATGTATCTGTTTGTACGAAATAGTTGACTGCATAATGAATAACTATTAACTTAAATTGCAATAAAGTTATTTAACTAGAATTGAACAGTTTGCATTTTTCTTTTTCTCTCCTCTTTACCCAGTCTCTGAAGAGCATCTTGAGAGCATCTTACAGTGAAGATGACTATTCTATCCCCTGAGTAGCAACGTTGTTTTCAACAGTGTTTTGATACTTTTGTCACCAAGACAATACTTGCTAGAATATAGGAATAGACATTCATAGAAATACTTCCTCCTGCCGGGCGTGGTGGCTCAATCCCAGCACTCGGGAGGCAGAGGCAGGAGGATTGCTGAGTTCGAGGCTTGCCTGGGCTACATAGTGAGCTCAGGGCCAGCCTGAACTACAAAGCGAGACCCTGTCTCAAAAAAAAAAAAAAAAAAAAAGAAAAAGAAAAAAAGAAATATTTCCTCCTATTTGGAAAAGAGCAACAAGGTACTTTATTTACAAATATATACATCTTTAATTATAAAGTACAGCTGTCCCTCCCTACCTGCAGCAGATTCATTCCAGTGCCAGCTGTAGACAATGAATTCTGCAGATACTTAAATCTGTTATGTAAAATAATAGATAATTTACATATAACCTATGCACATCTTCTAATATACTTTAGTCTCTAAATATCCTATAATACTAAATAATATTTAAATGGTACATAGTTATGCTGTATTAGTTGGAGAATACAGACAAAAGACATTGTGTATATATTCAGCACACACACAATATTTCTTCAAATATTTCTGATCTTCAGTTGATTGAATCCATGGTTACAGAATCCATGGATACAGAAGACTAAGCGAAATGTAACTAGAAAACAGAATATCAGGTTTAAATTCAGAGTTGTGTTTTCCCATCACAAGTTATAGCTGTCTTCCCTTCGGCTATTGATATATATATTGATACTAAGGTTTATCAAAGAATATCAGTTGGTGAATTGAATAATTCTATCTTATCGTTTGAATAGAATATTCCATTAGAGAACATATTGGTAGCTGGCATGCCACATGGGTATTTAAGAAAAAATGTCCCCTTACAAGAGGGAGTGGGAAGATGATCCTTCTTGAAATTGTTATGAGAGGGGACCCAGATAGGAAGGCATACCTGAAAAGCAGCAATGAGAGCACTGCCTGGCGACCCAGAGAGGGGGCCATGACCAAGATGAATTATTAACTTCCAAGGAAGTTTACTGGAAGCACAGTGGGTTAATCATTAATTCTCCTGAGGGATAAAATAATGGAAAACATTTAGCTTTAGCATTGAAGGCTAATCAGAAGGCACTGAAGACAAGAACTACAGTGACCAAACCACACACGTAATGCAACAAGCACAACAGAGCTTTCAGGGATGCTGTGCGCCCTGTGTATTAAGCAGCCGCACATCCGCGCCACCCGCACTGCCTTGGCATTCACTATTCCAGTTACAGGCCCAGTACCTGGTGTACCTGGGGTCTCCTACCTAAGAGGTCCTTTATGCGCATGCAGGTTGGAAAAGAAAGGCGACTTATACTCCCAGTTGGCCAGCAATACACGGATTGAAGAATAAACACTCCACCTTCCTTGCCCTTGAAGACACATAAACTGGGAATTGGGCAACAAGGAGAAGTGAGTCCCAGCATCTTCCAGGATTCCCCAGTGAAGCTGAACTTATTGCCCTAATCTTCTAACCCGCTTATAATATACAACTTACTGGCTTTCTATTCTTCCTTGATCCCTTCCCCAGACATTTACTGGGGCTTCCTGGAATTACTTAATAAATAATAAAGCATTTGTTCTTAAATCTTTGTTTCAGGATCTGCTTCTGGGGAGATCAAAATGGAGACATTTGTTACCAGCGTTGCGCATGTGAAGACTGCAGGCGGAAGCTCACGGGAAAACGTGTTTAGCAATGGATAGAGATATCTCATGGGGCACGCTGAGCATTCGAATCACAGAAAATAGAGAAACATTAAAGTCTGAATGAGGGAGAGGCAGAGAAGAAAGAAAAGCTGTATTTCATATTTAGTTTTTAGAATGAAAACCCTGCCAGCTTTATAATGAAATAGTAGAAAGATTATACTGAGGGTGAGGAACAAATCCATGGCAATATTTGTGTAAGTAATGATGAAACTCAAATTTGTGAGTTTAGAGAATTGGCAAAAAAAATCTGTATAACTTGGAGATTAATTGGATATGGAATTCAAAATGGGAAAATGTACAATTACTGATGAAGATAACATTTTTGTCTTTGCCAAATGGGTAGGTGGTAAACCGACCAGTGTGGCTAAGCAAGGAGAAAAATGGGCTGAATTTTTGGTGTTTTTCAAAGATACAGATGGCAGTATATAATACTGCTATTTAACAATTGTTGAGCTTACTTTGAGCCAGGGGATGGTATGCCCTGGGGTCAGAAGTCAAAGTCTCTGCCTTACTCAGCTTAACTATATAATAGAGAGATTGTAAATGTAACATAGTTGGAGAAGACTGCTTATATATAGGTGTTGGATAAAACCACCTAAATTTATTTCTTCATCTAGTAAATATGTGTTTTATTCTTCTAAGGTAATATCTTGGTGGAAATTCTTTCATCAGCAAATCTATTTAGAAAGAAAAGAAAGGATTACAGAGTAGTTATGATATTGACCATATGTTATAGAACTTCCAAATAATGCAAATAGTGTAATGGAAACATTGTAACTCCTAACCTGCTAGAAATCCAGAACACTGAGTTTGTGTTTTCTAAAATCAAGGAATAAATTCTAGTAATAACAGAGGTTAAGAGTAGGAAGAATTTATTGATAGAAAGATAGTTTCTGTCTAAGGTAAATAAGAGACTGGAAGTAAGTCACCTGCCCACCCTGATTCTCAGAGGTGTTTTATTAAGCAAAAGCCACAAGGTGAGTTGGGTTCAAAGTGGGACAAAAATATTGTCAACTAGTAAGATTAAAATTGTGTCATATACTGGTACAAATTCTCAAAGTGGAGTGTATTTGTGATGTGTATATATAATGTACTAATAAAATGTACCAATTATATCCCCAGTGGGTAATATTGATCCAATGGTTAAGCATGAGGTAGAACAAAACTATGATCAATCAATAAGATTATAATAAGTATAGTCACTTAGATATTATTGATTAAAGGGGGATCAAATGGGGAAGTAAGTTACACAGCAACTTTACAGAAAATAGGCATTTTCCAGAAGGAATGGGCTAGGGAGGTTTTGATACCTATGCAAGGGAATTGATGTCTACTTAGAATATCAATCAATACTGTTTATCCCAAAGGGAAGTCTGTGGGTATAGTTGTCCTTTTTCTTGAAGTCTGGACTTCAGTGAATGTACCTCTGGCCACTATTGTCTATGTGGAGGGCCCAGCCTGGCCTAACTGCCTTATAATATTTTTTGTCTATTTAGTCGTGTAAAATAATGGCCCTGAAAATTTTTAGTATCACAGCGATATATTTTTTGAAACAAAGAGAACAAAAGAAGACAAATCAAAATAATTAGAATTTTCTTATTTAAACTGATGTAGAATAAGACACCTCATGGTGTGTTGATTGTGGTCTTATCTATTAATGATTTTCCCTGCTATGACAAAACACCTAAGGCTAAGTAATTAATGAGGAAGATACATTAATTTCTTATAACTCTTGGAGACTGGGGAACCCAAGAACCATGTTCCCAGAACTTTTATAACTCTTGAGACAGGGTCTCACTAAATTGCTGGGTCATACAGGTGGTATTGCTACTTACAAGCCTTCTGCTTTATGCTGGAACTATGGTAAGTGTCACCATTTGCAACTCTCTGCAACACAGCTGTGCTCAGAGTCTTCATCTAAATAGCCTCAGCTAATGTTAATTACCTCCCCTCCCGTGAGCCCCACCCACAAAAGTCATTTACATGTGAATTCAGGGATGAAATTTCACATCATATTTTTGGGGATACATTCAAACCAGAGCCTCTATTAGTGTTAGTAAAACTTCAGTGGCAGAGAAACTGAAAATAAATTTATTTCCTATTTTGGGGGGTTTCTATTTGCCTAGTTTGTAAATAACGATATTTACTTGGCTACCTGAAAGAGAAATAATGGCTGAATTATAATCTGAAACGATGAAATATTCAAACACACGACCCATGTATTGAATAATTTTTTTAATAAATGTTATTTCACTACAGTAACCCCCTCTCTCAAAGGAGGTATAGAGTCCCAACCTGACAAACTGTCAGAGTCCTCAGCTCCCATTATAGGAACTACGGGCTTTTATTTGCTTAATTTAAATAAAGCTATTTTGAATATCAAATATTTTCTTCAATTCTTAGACTTCTTTCAGCCCTCTTCTTTAACAATTCAAAAGAAGCAGGATATTAGCCATGTCAGTTGCAAACTCTCGTGACTTTTACCATTGTGAATTGTCCTTTAAGATTAGTGGAGCTGTAATTTATTTTACATTATTCCTTTTTGATACTGTATATACTTATGAACTTCATCACAACCAAATTACCTCTTTCAGGATATTTATATCAATGGGGATAATTTTAAATACATATATTTCATTCCCTTGACTTACAATTTTTTCATTCATTTTTTCAGTCAATTAATCAATCAGTATTTCTGGAGCATTTACAGATCAGTCCTTCCCCGGGGATCATTCACAGGGAAATAAAATCTCTTCATTTATTCTCATTGCCAATCAATGATCTACAGGGATTGCTGGTTACTTGCCTTTGGAGATCAGGTGCAGCTATCAGGAAGATGCAGTAGCCTGGCGAGGGAATATTTCTCAAAGAAGGACATTGTATTTACAGACTACGGGACCTATGGGCTCCAGCCGCTACTCTGGAGACGCTATCCCTTGAGCTGTCTGTCCCTCTTCCACAAGCACATGTTGAAGTCATAGCCCACCCAGCACCTCAGAATGCGACCATATTTGACTTTAAACCTTTCCTGAAGAATTGAGGATAAATGAGCTCATTAGAGTGGACACTACTTCAATCGAATTGGTCACTGCAGAAGAAGAGGAGGCCCAGACACAGATGCTGACGGAGGGAAGCTCGCGTCAAGGAAAAGGGAACGGACAACCTAAGGCGAGCTACCTCGAAGTTAACAACACCTTGATCTCACACTGCTCACCTCCAGAATATGAGGAAATACATTTCAGTTGTTTAAGTCATCCATTCTGGAGCTTTTTAAAGTCAGTCTGAGCAAAGTAATGTAAGGGTATAAGAAAACTTTTATTTTCTAAGTTTAAAATTAAAATGGCCTGGGTCGGAGATTTAGCTCAGTGGTTCTGGCGCCTGCCTCACAAGCACGAGGCCCTGAGTTAGATCCTGGTAACCACATACAGTGCTGGGCGTGGTGGCTCACACCCATCAGCAATCAATACCACATAGCACAAATGCCGGGCCTGGTGGCTCACACCTGTAATCCCAGCACTCGGGAGGCAGAGGCAGGAGGATTGCTGAGTTGCAGGCTTGCCTGGGCTACATAGTGAGCTCAGGGCCAGCCTGAGCTACAAAGCGAGACCCTGTCTCAAAAAAATAAAAATATATAAAAAATATAAAATAAAATGGCCTGATTGCACTTACCACAGCTATACTTTGGCCAAGCATTCACCCTCTCACACTGCGCTCGGGTAAAGGACAACAGTATCATCTGCCTGAGGGGGTTTGGGGGAGTAAATGAGATAAATGCATGTAGAGCCTTAACTCAGTACTAATCCACAACAAATTTTCAAAATTTTGGCATGAAGAAAGTGGCAATGACCTCAAAACAGCACAGGCAGGGCGGTTCTCCCATGTGTGGCCACAGTTCGAGCCAGAATTGCCAAGTCCCAGGGGTTTCAAGCTCTAAGGCTGACGACTGGAGGCCGAAGTCCTCCAGTGTTGGGGCAGTGCCCTGCTATTGATCTCTGGGGTTGATTTCTGCAGCAGCCCTGTTGGTCACAAAGCAGGGGTGGGACTCCTGGACTGATTTTCTGTGTTGATGCAGCAGCCTGAGCCGTCTGGTTTATAAATGGGTGCTGTATTATTTCCAGGTCTCTTATGAAACGGAGCCAGGAAAATCACTCTTGCAGGACTGTTGGGTTTTTTCTCCTGTACTTTGTTGAGGAGCATGGAGGCAGGAAGAGAGGGAGGCAGGGGACTGAGGGTCATTTTCTCCTCCCGATATAGCAGTTAGCCATTTCCAAGTGTCATCACACTGACAAAATACTGGTTAATTGGCAAGATGATAGTTTCTTATCCAATCCTCAATCTAGGCTTAGGCTACAGTTTCTGCACTGCATTGTATTTTTCCTCCACAAGCAGTTATTTGTGGGTAATGGATTTCTGTAAGGCAAATTATATTTTCCTTTAAAGATTCATTTTGGCTGTGTGGCTGCAACATCCTTTTTCAGAAGGGGACTAATTATTATTGACAGAGACATTACAGAAGCAGATTTTCCCAGTTCTGGGCAACTGAGTAACCTCTTGTCCCAGTTTACTTGCTGTGTATCTATCACTGGGCCAGCATCCTTATTTGTGTTTAAAAGACAATAAAAATAAATGTTATCAGCCTTAATTTACACAAAGCCTGGTTCTCCCATGATTTCAAAGCCAAGATTTTGCAAGGGCACTATTTTTGAATTGGACATTCTCTATGCATGTGGTCATATAATATAATATGACCATTGAAAAGTGGTTTTTGTCATTTTGATCCACAGAACCAAAGGGGTGGTTGGTGATTAAGTTTGTCCTACTCTTTTAAGAGCTTGGTTCATTTACTAGATTTTTATTGCTTTTCTTTCAGTTGCATATAATTTTGATTTTATAAAGTTCTCAATCTAATACCTTCATACTTATTAAAATATATTTTTTCAAGGTAGTATTGGACTTAAATATTTATTTGTGGTGTTTTCTGTGGTGAGTGATAAGGAGATTTGTTCTTTTTACCATTCTTTAATATTCTATAACACTTGAATGCCTTCTTGGAAACCATTTAAGTCATAAAATAGTTTAAGAATCCAGTGAACAGCAGTTATTTACTAGACATAGAAATATATAGCCCAAATTGAGCATATACATTATTTTCTTATATTACTGAAATACTTAAAATAGTTTAGTATGAACTAGGATATAAATCATCATCTGGACATATTAAAAACAGACAAAATATTAAAAATGATTATCACTCAGAATTAAACCATGATGCAAAAAATAATCAATGTAGTAATAACCAATTAATTATAGTCACATAGAAATTTAACAGTATAGAACATATAAAAATACAAATTATAACCACAGAGAATTAAAATGATAATAGAGATACTTTTACAATGTCCAGTGAACTAGTACTCATTAAGTCCAATGAAAAATGAGAAAGGCAATATGCAGATTTAATTTTTAATCCTTAAGACATATAGCTAAAAACAAAATAGTTTAGCATAAATTACTTTACTTAAAATATGGACAAAGAATAAGCAACATGCAAGTAAACTGACAGAATTTTTAATAAAAATAAATTACAATTTTTAAAAAAATGATAGTTCAAAGAAATCCACATTGACTTGCTTTATAATTTGGTTAAAATAAAAAAATGAAAAGAATATATTTATAAATATAGAGAAAAATTTCAAACAGAGGTAGATGCATATGCAAAATAATAAATATATATTTTATGATCTAAAATTCAGGTCAAATGTATAGTTTCTGGAAAAATTATATATTAAAACTGACTCATGAGCTGAGGATTTAGCTTAAGTGGTACCATACCTACCTTGGAAAGACAGAAGCCTGAGTTCCATCCTCAGTGCCATAAAAAGCAAACAAACAAATAAACAAACAAAAAGAAAATTTGACTCACAAATAATAGACAATCTCAAGAGATAAATTACCCTAAAGGAAGCCATTGGACAACTGTGGAGTCTCTGTGTGAGCTTGCTTGCTGACATGCTAGTTTGTGTGTTGTACGTAGGGGTGCAGCTATGATTTCTTACAGGGTTTCCTGGGTCTTCCAGTCTGCCTACTTATTATCCTGTCCTTGCTCAGAAAGTACATGTTCGTATACATTGGAAGAAAGATTTTTGTTTTTGAAGTTGTGTGAGGTTATTTTTTATCTCCCATGGGGGTTTGTGTAGAGAGTTTGTTTCTTAGTTTTATGTCCCCTCTACCACACTAATGTACCAACTGTATTCTACAAATGGCTTGGGAATATGAGATAAGGTATTTTAAAATTCAATATTTTATGTGCAAATCATACATAAGCATCCTCTTGAGCATTATGAAAAATACTGGAGATTTTGCCTAAGCTCTTTTCTTAGTTTAAGATTTATTGGGAAAAAAACAAAACACCAAGAACAACAACGAGAAAGACATTTATCGGTACCCTCCTCACCACATTTCTTCAAAATTCCCTTTTCATTTTGTAGTTAATTCTACTTTGAATACTTAGCTGATTCTTTCCTTCCTACAAAGTCTTCCACAAATGTGCATTTGTTAAATACTGTTTGAATATTAACATATTTAATTCTTCTAAAATACAAATAATTAATACAATTCAATATTTGCAAATATGAAAGCACATTGCTATATCATGTTCACTTTGCGAAATGAGTAACTTGGCAAAAGTTTGTCCAAGTTTTGATGAGACATCAAAAGAGGAAAAGTCACTTGTGCTTCCTTGCTGGGGTTCGGGGACAGGCACGCCTGGGTTCCAGAATGGAGCTGCTTCCCTCACTCTGCATCAGTTGATTTTGTCCTCTGACTGTAGCCTCTAGTAGCAATTCACTAATTCACAAGGTTTTCTGTGCGTGCTCAGATGCCTTCTAATTTGGGGACAGTGAAATCGATAGTTTTGTCTTTGACGTTGTCCACTACCATTAATGGTAGTGTCACTGCTAGGTATAATATATCTTCTAATTGTGTGTGTGTCTGTGTGTGTCTGTGTGTGTGCACGCATGTGTGCGTTTCTCACAAGACCCAGAGAGTCATGACTGGTACCTTCTAGAATGCCATTAAGTAACTATGCATTCAGGCAAACTTCCTACATTGCAGGGTGGATCCTCAACTAGATTCTTAACTTACCATGTGTCCAGTGTATCTTTGTGTGTCCTCCCATTAGAATCTACAGAACATCCATGAAGTCGCCCAAGGAGTGTTGTTGGTGATGCTGGGTGATAATCCGCAGTCTGTGCTTTGGGTGTGTGGCATTAAGTGGGATTGCAGAAGTGTTCTGCTGCCAGAGATGTTGTGTTTATGATCTCTCCTCATCCTTCACCATCTCATACAGACTTTTTAAAGTGATGTTGACAAATGTCAGAGCTGGTGGCTGGTCAGATCTTCATCAATATTATTTTTCCTATTCTGACCATGAGCGTTTACAAAGAAAAAAAAAGTATCAAGAGACAATCCAGTATCTTTATGTTCTGTGCCTGTATCTCTTATCTCTCAGCACAGGTGTTACTTCATCTAATAACCCTGGGAAGGAAGCACTTTCACAGGGGCCCCATACCCATTTCTCCTGTATCCAAATCACTTTTATAAATCAGATGTGCTAATAAATCATTCTCTCTGGATGCATAAAGACAGGAAAATTTCCAAAATTCATGTAAGTTCAGTATGTAGAATCTGTCAGGAAAGAATTAAAAGAGACATGTATGTGGTAAAAACAAATATATAGAAACAGCACATTTAGAGGAATATATTCTAAAATTATGTTTTCATTGAATAGATCACAATATCATGTGCAGCAAGCCAATTAATTATTTTGCAGTAGCAGCTATGATTTTTTCTTTTTTGTAGTTTAGGCTGGTCTTGAGCTCACTATGTAGCCCAAGCAAGTGTCAAACTCAACAATCCTCCTACCTCTGCCTCCTGAGTGCTGGGATTACAGGAGTGAGCCACCATGCCCAGAGATGATTTTTTTTTTTATAAAAGCTTACAAAAAGTTTTGCCTTGGCCATTTGCTGGTTTGCAGAAGACAACTGTCCTTTCTGTGTGATTCTAAACTATGACTTTCTTTTTTTCTGTTGAATGAACTCCTATTCAAATCTTGGTTCAGCTCTCTTATTTCCAGGTAAAGTAGAAATTTCACTAGACATAAAATTTATGGATAGTTCCTTTGCAGCTTGTGGGAAATTGGGTAAAATTACATTAAAATAAGAAACACAGGGGTGAATTCTGTGCACAGTTCTGGAACTTGTTTAATCTACCCATAAACAGTTCTTATTGCTGGAGGATAACTTGGAAATCTAAGTAAGTGAGAACTACAAGCTACTTTTTAAAACTACACCCAACTTAAAATTGTATCCTCCTGGAAATAGATAATTTGTTGAAATAATTATAGAAGTTCACAATTTTTTTCTGAGAAAGTTAGAAAGTTTCCTTTGTGTTTCATTCAAAGTAGAGGCAGCCTGAGAAAAAGGTCTTCCTTGACCTAGATTCACTGTGTTTTCCTGTGTGCCAATTATTCAAAGAACCCACATGTATGTACCTGACACTATCTCATCATAAATAACAATATTCCTGAATATATAGTGTATTACCTTTCAAGAGGTACATATCATACCGGGCATATTTTTTCATTAATCCTCCCATGCTATTATCACCAAATTTTAAGGTTATGAGAATTGAGATTGAGAGCAGGGGAGTTTCTTACCCAAAAATATTGTACTATGTGAAGTAAAGAGCTTAGAAATGAATTCCCAGAATACTCTTTGTGTTGGAAAGCAGTTATCATCTTCCACTTGATATGTTCCTGCACTAAGTGTTGCATACTTTAAATAACTAAGCATATATTTTAAGCCAATTAAACATCTAATTTATTTACAATGGCCAGAATGTCGCATTTCTAAGACAATACCTTACCAATATTAAGCCATGAAATATAAATTCTTTTGGATAAAAGAAAGTTGCTTGCCTCTCACTTTCTAGAATTTGGCTGTTAGCATCATGGACCTGCCATCTCTCCCATTGACACAGGCTTTGATAATTTATTTTGCCAAGGGCAAGATTTATACGCATGAACCACTTTTATGCCAATAATGAATGCATTACTTTCCCTCAAGTGTACAGTGAAAAATTACTATGAAGTCATTATTCTGGCTGTCCTGATGGAGCTGGGGATGAGAAAATATTCCTTTCAAACTTTTTAGAAAAAAAAAATTGTGTCTCTAGGACCACATTCATCTACAGCTGTGCAAGATACAAATGAAAACCACTCTGAGGAACAGCCTTTCAAAGAGATGTCTTCCCAATCTCTGTCAGACACTCCTCAGGGAAAAGGTACAAAATATACTTCCCAGAGTTTTTGCTACCAAGTTCTGTCACTTAGATATGGTCATAGGAAACCAGAGTGGAGCAGAGAATACTTTCTTGCAGTTGTAGTTACGGACAGGCAAGCTTTGACAGTTGTGAGGCTTCACAGGGTTTCAATGAAGAGGGCAGTCACCAAGGCCACTGGTGTGTGCAGGCAGTGACAGCTCTAGTTGTAGGAATTGCCCAACCTTTGGATTTCTTGTATATTGCTATGGTTTTAAAATGAAAGTTCGAGCAAAAGTAGGACAGGGACACTCATCCTTCTGGTCCTTACAAAGCTTTGTAAGCATTCACTCCTCCATGTAACTTGATTATCTCTTTGATATGCTAGTTGTGGTTTTGTAAGTTTCTAAGACAGACAAGGAGGTTACAGCTGTTTTTCTACTCTTCAGTGCTGAGAAATGGGTCACTGAGAGTTCGGGTGTCGCAGAAGAGGAGGCCCTTTGGGGTTCAGATGTTGCTATTGACAATCAGTAACTGAAACATTGGTTCTCTCTTGCTCATTTTAAGCAATGACTAACAACAACTTCATAGAGACATTGTGACTATTGTTTGTGTATGAAGTGCTGATTTAATTAGATTGATAATATTTGGGTTTAATAACAATATTTTATAAACCCCTTTACTGAAACTGGTTTGGATAATGTGAAAATCTATCATTTCCAATGACTGGGAGTGAACAGGCAGCTTGGACTCCAGGAATGAGATAATCCATGGTCCTGTGGTGTCTGAATGACTCAGTGAAGTAAACAGACTTGTGACTGTATTTGAAAACAACATAATACTGAAAGACAACCGCACAATTTTTGTGACTTCTGCACAAGGATGACTGACTTGAGTATTTGGCATGAGAATGATGAACATTCATATTGATAAAGCTGAAATATTTATTATCTAACTCTTTGGAGATAACTTTTGATGGCCCCTTTCTATAAACAGGTACATTATTGTCCTTATAGTAATTTTTTCAAAGAATAGATTTTTTTCTTGACACAAGATGGCAGCTAGAATTGATCAACACTAAAGATTTCTCTGTTTATACATAATAGAGGAGGGAGAGAGAGAGAGAGAGAGAGAGAGAGAGAGAGAGACAGAGAGAGACAGAGAGAGACAGACAGAGAGACAGAAAGAGACAGAGATACAGAGACACAGAGACAGAGACAGAGAGAGGCCATATGTTTACATCTTTATCACTTCCTTTCAGTTGGCCTAAAGTTATATCTACATGGCCACCACTTGACCAACAGCTATTTAGGAACCTGCTAAATTTGAACAGGTTGTGTGAAACAGAACCCTAAACCTCCCTCTGGAACTATCAATGTACTGCTCTCTTGTAAAGTTGAGGTTCCAGTAAGGAGGTAGGGAAGGAGAAATCAGAAATGGTTGCTGTATGGACAAGAATGCAACCACTAAAGTGCCTGAAAACATTAAAGATACTCAGTACCTTTTCATTTCTTTACCCAAGGATGTTGGTGACTCACTAGCTTCATTAAGATGATTCCTGGGCCAGGAGTTTGGAGTCACTGTATTTCATGTTGGCTCAATTAAACACTATCTTATAATCTTGCCTCCCACAAATCACTTTATTCTTTCTATTGGTTTATAAAAGGGTATGAATTAGATATAATCTAGGGATCATTCTGGTTATTAAATAAAAGTACTCATCAAAAGACCTTTCCATTCCTTGCCCATTCCTACCGCACTAGAATGTTTAAATTGCTTTCCATATAATGCATTAATAGGAAGCTTGTTGCAATAGTCCAAAGGAGAATGGCCTCAGGTTGCAAGATCAGAGCATGAGTTCATGTCGTGGTAGATGTACATCCTTGCTGGGGTAGAGCATTAGCTGGAGGGAGAGGAGCACTATCTGGACACAGCTCCTTTATTCACTTGTCATCATCGCGTGGTATTCAAGATCTGCTGTGTGTTAAACTACATGCTGAAGGAGAAGGGGAAGCCTCTGGCTTCTGACCTTGTGGTGTCTCCATTCACAAGAGTGGTGGGCAACTGTCAGTAATAACACGAACACAGAGCTATCAATTTCAGGCAGCAATGAGGAGCTGTGCAGACAATCACAAAGGTAAAGATGACCAGATCTGATTGTAAAGTTACTTCACATGATGGCCATCACAACAGACCTCTGTGCATTTATTCAGATGTGAATGTGTAAATTTCGGGTATAGTTTCCCTTTCCCTTTAATGTATTTTGCCTTATTTTTAGGCTTAATTGATATGGTTATAATTTTCTATTTCTTTTTTAAGATTTTTCTGTTAAGAAGCTTTTATAGGTCTTCTCTTGGGAAAATGTTTATGTGTTGGAAGAAGGAAGGCTGAAGAGAAGTTTTAAAATAGTTTTGAACTATTTCAGAATCACATGGCTCTGACTTCTAAGGCTGTACGCTCTTCTTCGGCTATTATAAAATCAAACTCATACTTTCTAATTTTGGAAGTGTATTTTAGGTAATAGAAATTAAAGTATTGAGAGACAATATCTGGCAGTATCTGTGTATGCCAATCACAATGAATGGAGGGTGGAGAAACAACACTCCGTGACTGCTCCTGCTTCAGAAAAGAGAAACAGCGGACTTCAAGGGGCAACCATAGCAGTACCCTTCAGCTTGGAGTCCAACCTGGAAATGACTTCCTCTTTTGGGCAGGGTCATAGTCCTTCCTCCCCTTCCCATTCCTTGCCCAGCAATAACTGACCCTGTCACAACTCAACTGATCCTGTTGCCTCCATGAGAAGCATCTCACACTACAAGTGGTGAACTCACCTTCATTCTTTCCATTCTTGTGTCCTTAAAACTTGCCTTTACTTCTGAATGTGTTTTCAAAGATGCTCATAAGCATTTAGACATTTCAAAACATGGTTAATGTAACACTTGCAAAAATAAATGGGTTAATATGGAAGATACAAAGATTCAAAGAATAATCCTGCCTCCAGGCAAAATTGAGCCAGTTAATGTTTGTAATGATGGGTTCACTGGGATTTTTTAAAGTTAGTTTGTTTTATCTGTGTTTGTTACACTTGTTGGTGAGGTAAATGATTAATTCAATTAATTTGGTGAGTCCCTCCTTTATCTCAGGGGGAGAATTACTCATTTTGTTCCACTGCTTCAATGGTAAAACTTAAAACATCGGGCCGGAGGGTTGGCTCAGTGGTTCCAGCGCCTGCCTCGCAAGCTGTAAGGACCTGAGTTCGATCCCCAGTTACCACATATAGTGCTGGGCGTGGTGGCTCACGCCTGTAATCCCAGCACTCGGGAGGCAGAGACAGGAGGATTGCTGAGTTCGCGGTGGCTTGCCTGGGCACCATAGTGAGCTCAGGGCCAGCCTGAACTACAAAGCGAGACCCTGTCTCCAAAAAGCAAAAAAAAAAAAAAAAAAAAAAACCACCTTAAAACGTCACTTATTTTTAATTTGTAAGTTAAGATTTGAGTTTCTAATGCCAAAACAAATGCCACTGAGTTATGTAAATTTAAGGCTGATTGTGAATTTGAAATTACCCTGCCTCAGCCTCACAAATAACTTGCATTACAGTGCCCACCACTAAACTCAGCAATGCTAAAACTTTTCAGGTTAAAAATAAAGTAGTATCTTGGTTCATGAATGTTTTTGCATGCAAACAATTTGGCTCACAAACAAAAGTGTTCGGCCAAATTTTGTATTGTTTGCAGATTACATCTGGTAACAAACACAACCAAGGTCATCTTTTCTAAAGTCAGAAACACATTAAGTTTGTTAACTGAGGTACAATATGAAATTGGTGAGGAGATAATACAAATATATAAGTAACAAAAGCAAGCAATGATAATAGTAAGATGTTTCACATGTTTAAAACACACCAGATTCCACTTGTCAAAGAATCAATCATGTAAATAATTTTGGAAAATGTGACAGCCATCCCCTAAATAGCACCCTTCTTTCTGAGTGAATACAGCAGTCTCTGTACTGACTCAAGAGAAAACACAAAAACATATTTGATAGAAATATACATACATACATATATATATATGAAATGATCATGATTATTCTTACTTCACAGATCATAAAATTGAGAAATTTTAGGACTGTAAATAAGACCTCTAAAGACTCTTAATTCATTAATTTTTAAGTGATTCTATTGGTACATTTTATATATACATCATGATCACATTCAACATTGAGGGTTTGTACCACAAACACATTTTGATTCATGTACAATGTATCATGTACCACAACACATCTTGAGTCTCATTTTTTTCCTTTCACCTGCCCTCCGTACAACACTTTGTCCCCTATGTCCATAAGTTTTGTTTCCTTATTCTTAACCATCTAAGTTTTCATTAATACTTATTATACAGAACACTGGGTTTTCTTTTCACGCATGAGTACATGCACATAACTTACTTGATTCTTTTCCAGCTCAGGTGTGTATAGTACCAAGCTCTGTCCAGTGCAGCAGGAAACTTGTTCTGATAGAATCTATACCTCTCTTAAAGTATAGCTCAGTCTTTGTTACAGTTATTTGCAGATTTAATGAAACAATGGCAACCTATAAGAAAACTAAATGAGACTATTGAGTTACTCTTCCCATTTTTTTTTCAGCACTAAGGGCCAAATGCGGGGCCCCATTGTGAGATAGATAAGTACTGCACATTGTCATACTCCACTGATACTTATTCTTTCCACTTCCAATTCATTAGTATTTTCACATGAAGGCTCACACGCTGCATCAGGTCAGCTCACTTTTCTTCCACTCTCAGATAGCAGCTACTGGAGGCCTGAGGCTGTGCTGTCCTGTCTGTCATCACCCTTTGGCCTTGTCCTTGCAGGGCTCAGTACTTGTAGGCAATCCTAGGACTGTGGGCCTCGTTCAGTGTTGCTGGCGTGGATATGGTCACGGTTCCACTTTCCATCAATAATGAGGACTTTCTGAAGGATGTTGTTCCATGTCTTGAAGCCCTTGCTTCCCTTATCTGTCTCAGCAACACTTATTTTGAATTCTGCTTATATGCAATGTATCTTCTGGTTTTATGTATCTTCTGGTTTTTATGACTTATCCTAACATGACCTACTAACTAAAATTAAGCATAGTGACTACAAAACACAAAAAAGTAAGTTTGCTTTCAAGACCATTTAGTTGGTTTTATTCTATTTATTTAATTATTTTTTGCAGTACCAGGGATTGTGCTTCCAAGGTAGGCATGGTACCACTTGGGCTAAATTCCCAGCAGCATTATTCATTATTCTTTTTTTTTTTTTTTTTTTTTAAGACAGGGTCTTGCTTTGTAGTTCAGTCTGGCCTTGAGCTCACTATGTAACCCAGGCAACCCTCAAACTCAGCAATCCTCCTGTCTCTGCCTCCCTAGTACTGGGATTACAGGCGTGAGCCACCACACCCGGCAATATTATTCTTTTTAACAAATCACCCCATTAGTATAATTTCCTTTCTCCCTTTCCATGAGGGTAATGCTCATCAATTAATAATTTCAGTTTTTCAAGAAGTTCTAACTTGTTGTTCCTCAACTCTTTCATCAGAATTCTCTTCACTATACTGAGCTTCTGAGCTACTATTGGTCTTTTGTATTTCTCTGGATGACTTCCTTGAAGCAATACCCAGGTAACCGTCACCCAGGGAACCAGTCAGGTTACGTCACCTTCCCTTCCTCCCTGAGCCTGTCCACAGAAGAAATGATGCACAACCTAATGAAGCTTCTAGACAGAGGACCCAGCAAGTGGGGAATCTCTGTGGACAATTTTGAACAAAACTGAGGATAAATAAGCAATATACGTAGAAGACAGAAACAGAAGGCAACATATTGGTTGGGACGCCTGTGTTTGTTAGAGTTTTTGTAGTCCATAAAGTATTTATAACATATCATTTGATTTCTCTCCTATCCAGCTCTCTGAAGTTTGAAACTCTTTGATATAAGTAGGAAGACTCAAAGAAAAAAGGTAACATGTCAGGGTGCTGGGCTAGAGGTGGAGTCAGGAGTCTTTTCATATAAAAGTCCATGGCGTGTTCTACATTTGCCTTGGGAGAATTTTCTTTAAAGTTGCCATGTTAAATCTCTTAGTCATCATGAAATTTATTACTGAAACTAAATATATACACCTCTAATTTTCAGAAACTATATATATTCTATATTTGTCAGCACTAAGCAGAATGTAATTATATAACTAAATTGTCATCCATATTCTTATTTCTATGGGAAAATGATTTTAATTTTAACTCTGAGCATTAAATATGTTTTGCTGTGTCAGTGGTGGCAAGACTGTCCCTGGTAACAACGAATCAGTATCCACAGCAGACAGGGGTAAAAACTGCATAAGCTGGTGCAGAAAGAACCTCTGCCCTTCTGAGCCACAGAATGGACTCTCAAGCGCCCTATGGATTAATGGTTGTAGATGAATGGCCCTCGTGTGATGTCAGCGCTTTCCTCCTACGTGGCAGAGGTTACCACCACAGATTGAAGAGATGGAACAATTTGAACCACATTTACTTACTGCTATAGATTTTAACACTAGAGGAGCATCCAATCAGGGATTACTAAGTATGTTGACAGAAGTCTTTCTCATGACTTTGGAATCCTTGACATGGGACACTGGGCCTCCGATGGCAGTGGAAAGGGTTTTTCATCACAGTTGAAACCTATTTGCCAATCTTTCATAAATTCCCCACATTGGGAATCAAAGGGCTTATCAGCAGGAGAGATTTTGTAAGCATCGTATTCTTCCAACACATGCTGAGTGTTAGTTGAGACCTATGTTTTATTGTGAAAAAATTTGTTACCCAGAGAGGATGTTCATTTCGTCTTAACTATGAGCTACACTAGGAGCTATGCTTAATTCATTTGGACTTCACTGGGCCAGTTTCTTTTCATATTTCACTTCAGTTCTCTTGATCAGAAAGAAATATAAATAAAAGCAACAAAGTTCAGTCTAATTTACTTGCTGGTTATGGCTTCTAAAGATAAAGTGAGAATGAAATTTTTCCATTAATCTTACTAATGGTTCTTTCAAATTATTCTCTTCTTTTCAATTGACTTGATCTCTTAAGCAGTATTTCTGCAAAAAAATTATTTCCATGTTTATTTATAAATTATAAGACAGTTGAACAAATTTTGTGCCTCCTACTCCACATTGTGGTTCAATTTTTATTTTTGCTTTCAGAAATAACTCTTTGATGCAGTTGTTAGCAATAATTTGAACGGGGGAATGCACTAGCAAAAACATGAAGTGTGTTTTTTTTTTCTGGTGCTGGGATCAAACTCAGGACCTTGAGCTTGCAAGATAGGCATGGCATCATTGAGATAAATTCCAGCTCCAGACATGGGACAGTTTGATTTTCAAGTCAGATACAAAAACTGGATTTGAAACTTGAAATTTAATATAGCTGCAGAATAAGTTCCCAGCTTTGAAATTAGTCATTTTTAAGAGTTTCCTAGTTAATTAGCTAATTAGATATTTAAACTAACTTTCAAAGACTAAAATAAGATAGTTTAAGTGTTTATAGATAAAGAGGAAAGAGTCTGTTATTGGTCTGAAATGTCACCTTCCCCTCAAGGAAATCCCATAATGAAATCCCAACTCCTAAGATGTTGGAATTAGGAAATGGGATCTTTGGGAGCTGATTAAGTCTTGACAGTCTTTATGAACAGGTTTAAAATTCTCATAAAGAGACCAAGAAAACCCCTATACCTCTCCATCAGGCATGGGCATGATTGAAGACAGCACCTATGTATGACCTTGAAAGAAGACCCTTATGAGCCATCTAGTTTGTTGGCACCTTGATTTCAGGGTTTTCTGCCTCTAGCATAGTGTGAAATAAATTTCTGTTGTTTACAGGCCACCTATGGTAATTTGTTATTGCAGCCTAAATGTATAACAGGTAATAATCATCTAGCAACATGAGTAATAATTAAGTCACATAATGTTATATTGCTTTGGAATCTGTATGACTTAATGCGGTTATTCACAAAAATGAAAAGGAAGAGATGGCTGAGATGTTTTCTAGATCCTCTGAAATGAAACTCAGGTTATTTTTAGGAACATTTGAGCACAAATGAATAGCATTTTGAAAACATGGATTATGTTTTTATTGGTACTATGTTTATATTTTTTGCTTAATTAGGGCTATTTCTAGAATGCATAGGAAAGAGAAAAAAAAGTGGAACAAATTTAGTTAGACAACTAAAGGAAGGTAAAAGGCAGGGAAGGAAATGGGAACTCGTACTGAGTTTGAATGAGAGTAATGATTTGAAGAGATTAAAAAAAAAAAACAGTGAGGAAAAGCAGAGCATCTTCTATTCTGAACAATCTCACCAGGGAGGAGAGGAGGTGCTGAGACAGAGGTCCTGTGTCCACAGAACAGCGGTGGTTGCGTCCTTGCCCAGGTGAGCTACATCATATCCTTAGTGGGCAACGAAGGGGCTACAGAAACTGAAAGAAATTCAGATGAGCGAGAGTCACAAGGGCAATGGTCCCCATTCATATTCACCCAAAGAGATGTGTTGCCATCAGATTTCCATAATACACTACCTGTCTGGCTTTCTTAAAACAAACACATGAGAAATAGACCAGTTGGTGCTTCTGTGAAGGGTTTGGGAAGCGGGCCTCCTTCGTTCCTAGTTGAGCCTTATAGCAGGTGCTTTGCTGACGCCTAGAAAAATCCTGTTTGACACAGATCATGTTTCTAGGTTAGGTCTATCCTCCTGCAGTGTTTTGTGTTGACATCTTCTTAAAAAAATTGTTAACATGGAGCGGACTGGGGAACTTGCGGCGGATGGACCGGACCCAGCAGCTCCGGACCCGCTGTGCCGTGATTCCAGCAGACTGGGGAACTTGTGGCGGACGGACCGGACCCAGCAGCTCCGGGCTTGCCGTGCCATGTTTCCAGAGGACTGAGGAACGAGCAGCGGGCAGACCGGACCCAGCAGCTCCGAGCCCACCGTGCCATGCTTCCGGCGGACTGAGTGAGCAACACGCTGACCCGGCTGCAGGGTGCAGTCCATTTCCAGTGGACTGAAGGCCGCCCAGCAGCACACTGTATCCCGGAGCTGTGCAGTGAGGAGTCAGACATAGAGGTAACTCATAAGCTCAAAGTATCCAGTATAGAATCTAACAAACCTTTTTTGTCTTATTTACTGTGTTTAATACTGATATTGGCATTTATTGTATTATGGTAA
>PVIC010023517.1:0-26741 GCA_004025085.1 Thryonomys swinderianus | reverse complement strand
AGAAGAAGAAGAAGAAGAAGAAGAAGAAGAAGAAGAAGAAGAAGAAGAAGAAGAAGAAGAAGAAGAAGAAGAAGAAGAAGAAGAAGAGGAAGAAGAAGAGAAAGAAAAAACCTTTTTGAACTAAGTAGTGAAATCAGAAAGCCATCCCATTATGGCAGCCATTTCATCTGTGCATATACCAACACAAAATGACCAATTCAGTTTTCCTAACATGTAATCCTTCAAAGATTTGAATAGTTTTGCAGCTGTGGTGTTGGTTGGAAACAGGAGTACATATAACATATGCTCATGAATGCCCTCCTGAAAAATACATCACACAAAAACAATATTCCCTTGTTGACATGTGCAGACTTGTCAAACTGGATTGCATGCCACAGTGACTCATTAACCCCTTCCAACAGTTTTGCTTCAATATCCTCTGCTATCTTATCAATTTCTCTAGTTATGGTGCTGATAGAAGAGGAATATGTGTCACCTTGTGAAAAGTAGGGTTTCCTATAAATTTAAGACAAGTGTCCATTAACAGCAGGCAAGATCAACTCTTCAACAGAAAAGAGCTTCTTAGATTCGACAATGTGACTAGCCAGAGAATAATGAGCTAAATATAGATACATTTCTTAAAGCAGTCACCTTTAATAATTGCCTCTATCCTTTGTGTTTATGGTTTTTCTTCTGAAACACATCCAAAAGTTTGATTTTTTAATGCAAGGTGCTTAGTTTCCTTCTGGAAAAGCAGTTTTGAAGACTTCATGGATTTGCTGGATAGTCATTCACTGCATGCTATAGAAACTCGAGACTATGAGTTAATGTGGCAATTAACCTGCGACTTAAATAGGACTATTGGTATTTTCTATTTTTCCTCTTTTTTGTAGGTATGTATTTATGACATGATACATGATAAATGCATTTATTGTGGAGAATGGATAAGATGATATGCATACTGTATTTTCATCTTTATTTACTTCCTCTACCCTCCCTGGCATCTTTCCCCAACTCTAAAACCCTTTCCATCACCACAAAGTCTGTCTCTGTGTTTCCTATCACATATCTTGTATCTTGCTCTTTAAATTATTTATAATTTGGGTTTCTCATATTAGAGAAACATTCAAATATTTATCTTTTTTATCTGGTTTAAGTTACAGTACAGTCTTTTAAACACAGCTTTCTTCTCAATAGCATTTTTAAGCCTTCTGCTGTCTCATCATTGAGTCATTTCCCTTTTTCAAAAAGCTTAACTGTGACACTTATGTTTTACTCATTTGGCAAGGGTTAGCTTGTAGGCTTACAAAAATTGTGACTGAGATAAGTATATAATGCAGGAAAGAGCTGTAGACAGAAGTAGTAAATAAAATAAGGGGCAGGGAACTCACAGACTAAAACAAGTGTCACATTCTGACTTAAAGCCTACCATCACATGCTACTTTGCTATTGGAGTACAACAACTCACTTGCTACTAAAAAACCCACCACCAGATGTAGCATGCCACCCACTGACAGAGTTTTCATATGAGTTTGAAAGATAGTATATATATTCTCTAAGCAGGCAAACCTCTCGCTAATGCTAATCTGTATTTATAGTCACTCCCTAGTGCTAACATCACAGCCACAGCTCCATCTCAGATCACTATGCCTTAGATTCTCACAGGAGTACACAACCTAGATTCCTTGCTTGTGCAAATAGGGTTCACAGTCTTATAAGAATCTAATGCCATTGCTGACCTGAAAAGAGGCAGAGTTCAGCCAGTAATAAGAGCAATGGGGGACAGCTATAATCACAGATGAACCTTTGTTTGATCACCTTTAGCTCACCTCTGCTGTGTGGCTCACTTCCTACAGGCCAGAGACCATTACCAGGAATTGAGGACACCCTATTCAAGGATATAAAAAGATGAAACTCTTTTGAAGAATTTTGCTTTGAAAAAGAGCTGAAAGGAACCTTGTTCACTCAGGATCACTAAAAGAAGTATATACCAGATTCCAGTCATCAAGGAACACAAATGACATTACAACTAGAGCTCACTGGGGTTTCTGCTCTTGCTCAAGCTGGTGACAGACACTGGAGTCACCACAGATGTTATAGGCATGCTAAATTCAAGAGCTGTGGGATCATGGAAGCTCCTACCACAATTTCAGAGGAAGCTCTTAGAGGCTAAGCAATGTGGGGTAGCAGGGACACAGTCTCTGCCAGAACCTCTTGCATGTATAAGAGTGAATTCAAACCTGAAGGGGTGAAAGAGGCTGTAAGAGTGGAGTCCAAGCTTCCATAAAGACCCAGGAAGTTGGAGTTGCCAGGAACATGCAATATCCGTAGAAGGAAATGGCAGGAATAAGGTCAAGCCAGATCAAGAGAGAAGCCACATGGACTGCAGATTGGTAAGGCAGTAGAAGTGTGGCTACAGAAGCTCTTTGTAATTCACATCTCCCTAATACATGCCCAAGATTCTGGAAATGGAGCTACAGAATTTAATGTTTGCCCTACTGGGTTCTGGTCTTGATTTGGTCAAATCCTTTTCATTCTCTTTCACGCTTTTGGAATAGAAAAGTTTACCCTGTGCTATTGTATGTTGGAAGCATTTAACATTCACTTTTACTTATACAGGTGCTCACCACTAAACATACTGCTTCTGATGAGACTCTGGTGACTCTTGAGAATGAACTAATGCATTTGTATAAGGAGACAGATATGGAGCGTTTTAGGGACCAGGGATGAAATGTTAAGTTTTGCACCTAAAATATCTCCTAAAAGTGTCATGATTTCAGAAGTAGAGTTTTTGGAATGACATTAGATCATGGGGTCTTTGCTCATCGGTATATTAATCCACTGATGAGTTCATAGCTGAAAGTGCTGTTATCTGGTAGGATCCAGGTAGAGGAAGTGGTTCACTGACGTCTGAGGACATTTCCTTTGGAGAGTTTTTATCTATCTATCTATCTATCTATCTATCTATCTATCTATCTATCTATCTATCTATCTATCTATCTATCTATCTATCTCTCTCTGTCTGTCTACTATCTATCTACCTATCTCTCTATCATCTAGCTATAATCCTGTCCTGTCTCCTATCTTTCCTTTCTGCTCCCTGGCTACAATGAGGTGAGACATTTCATCTTGCCAGGCCCTTCCACCCAACTATTTCTGCCTTGAATCAAGACAACTACAGGCTGAACCCTCTGAAACTGGGCCAACTAAACATCTTCTCTGTCTCTTGTGTTTCAGGCATTTGTCCTAGTGATGGTGACGTGACTATACAAGTGGGTTCTGATGAAGTCAACACTACAAAGAAAACACAAGAGATAGGTTGTGACCCTCTAATCATGAATCAGAAATCTCCCCTCTTTCACTTGGTAAAGCAGTGAAGATCATTTAAAGCACGAGGAACACTGGATTTCACTCTGCTTTTTTTCAGTGTTGTGAAATATATCTTTAGTTTTCACCTTCAGAAACACTAAGCTTTTTGCCTAAGGAGGAACAAATGTGTGTAACTCTTACCAGTTATGTAACTCTAGCTTACCTAAGTGTATGTTAGGTGCATGAACTGCAGCTAATTTCTCCAGGGAGGACCACAGAGACTCATAATGAAATTCAATAAAACAATGTATGGATCAATACTCTGCAAAACATAAAGAATATATAATGGCAAGTATCATTGTTCTTCTGAATGTTCAGAGTCCAAGATTCACCCATACTCCCCAACTCTGACTTTCATCTTAGGCTTGTCCAACTCAAGTCCCATCTCCCTTTTTTCCAGAGGAGACTACATTCAAAGATTAAAATGGTACCAAAGGCTAACAGTGGCACTTAAAATGATGCCAAAATCTAAATTGATTGTCAAAGGACGAAACGGTGAAGCATTATGGAAATAAATTATTGATTCCAGGAAACACAAAAGATTTAGTATTCTGTCTATAATACTGAACTATCCCAGTTGAGTCTTAAATGCATATATTTTTACATCCTAATACCTTTGTGATCTGACTATACCTTATAATTAATGTGATATGATGCCCTGATTTCCTTGCTCCCTACTTGCTTTTATACATCTCTAGATCTAAGTTTATTTTCCATGTTTTCAAAAGATTAAAATAATTCAAAAGAAAATAATGTCTCTTTACGTGTGAAAATTATATTAGACTCAAACTTCAGTGCCCATAAGTAAATCTCTGTTGAAACACAGCCATGCTCATTTGATTTCATGTTGTTTTGTATTTGCTTTCTTGCCACCAAAGCAGAATTCAGCGACTGCAGCAGAGACCTGATTGACCTTCCAGCCTTAAATAGTTAGCCATTCACAGAAAAAAAAAAGATCTTAGTCATGTTAGACAAGTCCTCTACCACTGAACTATACCACCAGGCCCACTGATTCAAATTATAATTTATCTTTCTTCCTTTAATTAATCTTACTGTAATTTTAGCTGCCTTAATGGTCTTAGACTTCTCCAGAGAAACAGAAATAATAACACATGCAGACACACACTATTAGGAGGGATTAGCTCATGCAGTTGTGGAAGATGTGAGAATCCTGACATCTACCATTTTAAAACTGAAGGCTCGGGTGTGTTTATGATACACTTGAGTAAAAGTCCAAAGTCTCAGGAACCCCAGGAGTCAGTAATGTGTGTCTCAGTCTGAAGCCCATGCAGTCAAGTGAGTGAATTTACTCTTCCTTTACTTCTGTTCCATTCAGTCCCTCAACAGATTACATGATACCCACTCACACTGGACAGGCAGCCAGTTTTAGTCACTTGACCAATTCAACTGAAATGCTGACTTGACTCAGAATCACCCTCTTGCACGTGTTATAATGTTTAGACAAAGAAGGGCATCCTATGATCAACTCCATGTGAGGGTACCCATCACCCTAGTATATGAAAATGATGTACTTTATTTTTTATCTTAATTAGTAATACATGTAGTACATAATGATTACATTCATTGTGGTGGTTTCATCCATGTACATAACACATTTTAATTATTTGCTTATAGCTTCTCCTCCTCTTTTCCCCTCCATCACTTGGTCCAATTTCTCTTAGAAGTGCTTCACGCTGTAAAAATAGGGTATTTATAACTGATGATAATGGTACACTTTATAGCAGTCAATGAAATGTGATAGATTCTCTAGACTAGTACTTTTGCTTAAAGTTTATCTTTTTTTATTCAGCGGACAGCACTAGATTGGTTATATGAGGAAATTAACTTTAAAAGACCTGATAAAATTTAATAATCAACTCTTTTCAACCTGTTATTATAGCAAATATTATTTATCATAACATAATAGACTATTCCCTTTGTTTCAATTCCCTACAGTCCTTATTCAAATGCATACATACACCTATACATGCATATATTCACACAGTGGAGGAAAACTTAACCTTCCTAAGGAGGTAGTCTTGAATTCCAGCACAGTTACTAACAGTTTAATTTTTGAGCCTCATTTCTTTCCATTACACCATGAAAAAATTTCAGAAGAGTTGCTGAGAGATGAAGCATGTAGGATAATACATAGGAAATTGCTTATCATAATATCTGTTTCACATTTGGGATCCAGTTTATATTTGTTTTCTATCTCAATATCCCCAATTCATTTCTAACTTATTTGAATTAGTTTTTAATATTCCATCCGGTAAGTATAACTAGTTCCTTCCTGTATCATGAAAAATGATTTGTTAGCAAATAGGAAGAATTCAACACCAATAAAGAAGGAAATAACCTCCTGCAGAGCCTGTGTCAGACTGACATTAGTCTCCCAAGGGTGGCAACAATCTATCTTCACCACTAACACTTTGAGACGACTGCTTTACATTTGTGGTTGAAGGAAATTCTTCATAAACTCCAAATTAGCAATCAGGATGCAAACATATATAGCAAATTTTCTCAGATTTTCTAATCCTAAATGGTGGTAGTGGGTCCTAGAGGAAAGAGGAAGTTTTTTTGTTTTTGTTTTTGTTTTTTTGAGACAGGGTCCCGCTTTGTAGTTCAGGCTGGCCCTGAGCTCACTATGTAGCCCAGGCAAGCCTTGAACTCAGCAATCCTCCTGTCTCTGCCTCCCAAGTGCTGGTATTACAGGCATGAGCCACCATGCCCTGTGGAAAGAGGAAGTTTTTACAAAAGAAATCTGATGTAAGAAACTCACTTCTGCAGTGGGTCCTGAAACGTATGCAAAGGGCAAATTATGAGCTTAGCATGTCAATCAAACCATACTAACCTAGGCTACTTCGCCTACTTATCTAAGAGAATAAAAAAATAATTTTTCTCATTAAATGAAGACCCTTCCATGAGACATCGCTCTCTGCTCCCAAGAGAATGAGAGGCATCTGCCTGTACTGATTGCCAAGCACAACCTCCTGAACAGCTGTGGCCTCACAACAGACCCTTTGGAGCCCGGACACAAAACTAATTATCCAACTATTTAAAATAGCGATGAGGATGCCTCAAAGTTTGGCTCTTTACACTCGATTTCTTTCTCTCAACTGTCTCTCTTCTGGTTTAAAATGACTTCAGTTTCTGGGTACTTCCTTTCTCTCACTCAGATTAGAACAAGTCCAGGAAGCCTCTGCCTGGCTTTTAGGTCACACTGTCACTTTCTGGGAGAATCTGCAGGTGAGACGATGACATTCAGTGGCCAACCCCAGCCAGAGATTGCTGCTAACCAAGCCATGCAGGCTGTGCCGTTCCCTCCTGGAGCTCACACGTGGCAAAGTGGGAGCTTCTGAATGAGAAGGAGTGACAGTCCCCCGAAGAGAAGGGGCTCCAGAGTGAGCCTTGGCTCTGAGTCAGTGGCCAGCCCGTGCTACCCTAGGGCCGATGTCAGGAGAGTCAGCGTCTATGTTCACATAAACAATTTCATGATGATGAGAAACAACTTCAGAGGAAGACAGGGTGGCAAAGTGAGAAATGGTGACAGCGAAACACTTATGTGTGCGAGGCAATCTATGCCATCTTCATCTTGTTTGAATTATGGAGGAAAAGCTAAATATCCAACCATTTATGCCATGTTTTAAATGCATGGATACCTTTACTTAGATAAATTTACAAATTACAAAACTATACTTAACATTAAAAAATTGTTATCAGTGTGGCTGTTGCCTATGGTTCAGATTCTCTGATGTTCACCAAAGTGTATAGTAAGTAGAGTATTTTTGTTCATGAAGATTAAATACCTTGCTTTTTATAGAGAAGAGATCACACTAATGGGCAACAAAGAAAACAGAATGAAATACCCTCAGATCCGGAAAGGAAAGCATGCGAGTGTCTGAATTCTCCACTTGTGTAAAGTCTGGTTTCTCGACATGTCAGAAATAACTTCAGGTCTCTGTAGAGTTCACGCACCTAGCAAGGTAAAATTCATCTCAATATTTTCCCCTCTCTTGGTTTCTACTAAGAAAGGATGTCATCCTAGTATATGAACATTTTAAACAAGACTCATTTCTAACTCCTGGGGGACCATTTTTATTTTTTTTTCACATTTTCTTCTGGAACTCTCTAATTTCCTCTTAACATATTTCCTTCTAATCCTCTTTATTTTTAGTTTCAATGCCTTAATTTTTCCCTACTTAGTGATTAATTCCTACTAATCCTTAGCTCTATCTATTTTTACATTTAAACTTTTTATCTTATGGGCTTAAGTATTTTATCTCATTCTTTAATCATCTGTAGTTTTACAATTTTAATGATCCACACTTTTATCTTCTATTTTAAAGCTCAATTATTTAATCTTATTTTCAAACTCAACATTTTATACTACTGAAATTTTAATTTTTTATATTAATTTTTAACTTCTCATCTTTTATTTCCAAGCTTTTTAAATGTGTTTCTCTAAACATTTACTACTTGGCTTGCCCCCTTTTCTCTCTATCTCTCTCTGTCTCTGTCTCTCTGTCTCTCTGTCTCTCTGTCTCTCTCTCTCTCTCTCTCTCTCTCTCTCTCTCTCTCCTCTCTCTCCTCTCTCTCTCTCTCTCTCTCTCTCTCTCTCGCTCTCTCTGTAAAACATTTTAGTATAATGGTTAACAATCTGAGTGCCATGGCTGATGATTATGATGATGAAACCGATAATAAAAATCAGGTATTTCTCATCTAAACTCTTTGAGACCAAAAGTGTTTTAGATTTTGAAATTTTTTTTTGATCTGTGGGTATTTGTATTTAAACAATGAGCTATCTAGGAATGGGACCAACATTGAAACACAAGGTTCACTTCTCTTTCATATGCCTCATATACACACAGCCTGAAGGTAATTTTATACAATATTTTTAGCACCCCTGAGTTCTGACTGCTCCCCAATACATGTTGTCAGGTGTTGAATTTTTCACCTCTGGTGTTGTACAGGTGCTCAAAAGTTTAACATTTTAAAACATTTCAGATGGGCCAGAGATTTAGCTCAGTGGTTCCCACACTTGCCTCGCAAGCAAATGCAAGCTCTGAGTTCGATCCCTGGTCAATCCCCTGTAACCACATACAATGCTGGGCATGGTGACTCACGCCCACTAGCAATCAATACCACATACCACAGTGCTGGCCGTGGTGGCTCATGCCTGTAATCCCAGCACTCAGGAGGCAGAGGCAGGAGGATTGCAGAGTTCAAGGTTTGCCTGGGCTACATAGTGAGCTCAGGGCCAGCCTGAACTACAAAGTGAGACCCTGTCTCAAAAAAAAAAAATTTTTTTTTCAGAATTTCAGATGTGGGAATCAGCAGTGCACTACCTTTAATAAACACAGAAGACAGAGGTTGGGGTCCCTCTTTTTTCTTTACATTTGTCTTTGGTCCTCTGGCTTTTCTTCCAAATGAATTCCAAGTTCTTTTAGAGGCTATCCTTCCCCCTACACTCTACAGCAACGTCTTGGCTTTAGGAGATTTGGAAAACCAGTTAATGAGTATCCCCCAAGATTACTATTTTCTATACACAGAAAGAACTTCTTGTTTATTGAGATTTCTTTTTACTACCTGAGACCTTATATCATGTTTTGTTTGTTTGTTTTTGGTTTTTTGAGACAGGGTCTCACTTTGTAGCTCAGGCTGGCCCTGAGCTCACTATATAGCCCAGGCAAACCTCAAACTCAGCAATTCTCCAACCTCTGCCTCCCCAGTGCTGGGATTATAGGTGTGAGCCACCACACCCCACTAGATCATGTTGTTTTTAGCAGACTGTAGGCATCAGTAGACAGGATGGAAGGGAGGTAAGAGAACATTCCTTTAGTACTTCCAGTAGTCAATAACCTGAACTTCTTACCAACAGTTAGTAAGGATGAACCTTTTATCATTACACATATAAAGAAACCAAGTGAATAATCAATAGCTGGGCTTTGCCTCGGGTTGAACACTAGTTTCCCCTAGAAATAGTAATACCTACTTCATAAACTTTTAGGAGACATAAATGAATTGATATTTTAAAAAACCATTCAAACTATGAAGTAGCAGCTAAATTAATTAAAATGTAAAATGTCTGCATTCCTAAGGCTACTTTTCACAATTCCTAATGTGCTAGAAAATCCTTGTGGTTCAGTAAACTTAAGTCCTATTTCCCCACAGTGAAAGTTAAGGAAGGCTAATAATGGCAAAAGTTACTCCAAAAGAGACTTCTTGTTTTCATTTGTATTCTTTTTTAGGGTCATCTGGCTTCCCCAGGTAAAATTCTACCTTGCCACAGCCCCATTAGACTCTTCTGACTTTCTCTCTACTCTCGCACATAGTTTAATGCCCGAGTCTGGTTTCTTTAGGAATCTTTCCATCTCAAAAGAGAGGAATTAGGAAAAATTAATAATTCCCGAAGGAGGAATTAATGGCCACATATTACTTTATAGGATTGGTTGCTGCTAATATCAAATATTATATTCCTATTTCATGAAATTTTTCTTCATAGGAACACCATTCAGACACCCTTGCAATGCCCTTTTCAGAAGTAATTTCCTGTCTATAAGATCTGGGGTCACATTATCAATGGACATTCTCAACTTCAACCTAAATGACTTGATACCTTTGCCTTTCTAATAATGAAACACAAGATGCTCCAATATTCCTCCATCAATGCTTAATATACAGGAAATAATCTTCCCTTGCCTAATTCACAAATAAACCTCATTTCAACCAAAATTATCTGCTTTTAAAAATTCGTGGAGCCCCATTTCCAGAAGCTCTTCTCTTGTATGTATGGATTGTCAGATCTAGATGAATGTTCTTTAAGACAGTAGTTTTAACTGGTGATAATCTACCTGGGAAAATGTCAGTAAATTTCTTTATGGTTATTGAATTTACCTGATTTTTTTTACCTGTAAAGCAAAATGTTTGAGGTTGTTTGTTTATGTTGTTTTGTTTTTGTCTCCCAGAACTCATTGTCTAGGAGCTCTGGCCATCTATATTGCAATAATACTATTTCTTTAAAAGATGATTGAATTTAAAAATATCCATCAACTTCTATACACAATTTCAGATCACTTAATTCTCTTAAGAAATGATCAAGATAAACTCTGGGATATATAGCAGTTGGTTCAAACATTGGCTATAGTTTAACCTCCACGAGGACAAAGGTCTTTGTCATTTTTGTTTACTGATAAATTCATAAGCACTTTGAACTGTGCCTGGCACAATGTAAAGACTTAATTTTTGGTAGAAATGAATGAATTAATAAGAATTTTTAGTATTTAGCTTGAAGTAGCTCATTGTTCAATATAAATTCCCCCAGTCCAAAAAAATCATGGTTGAATTTGCTACATTTACAAGGTCCTTTATGAGTTGGGGGATTTCCTCAGGAAACAAAGGTGAAATGTTGCAGAATAGCAGCGTAAGTAACAGGACAGGATTGTCCTGTAAGAGAACTGATGGAGTAAGGCAGGGGCCCTGGCCTGAGAGCACCATGAGCAGGAAGGCGCTGCACGTGGGCACAAATAACGGAGAGAGCTTTGACCCTCTGGGGAGCTGGCACTGACCTTCAGTAGATGATAAGGCTGTGAGGAGTCCTCACTAACACCCCGTTCTCTCTGCAGGATTCCCACCACATGCAAAACTTTGTCTAGATCAGGACTTCAAGAAATAACAACACATCTCCACAGAAATCTCTAATAAGAATAATGGAATACTAAAAAATCTTTAAGAAAACATTACATTAAAACCTTGCAGGTGCACCAAGAATACACTTTAGAATAAAAATCTATTTCCCAGCTTAATTTTTCAAAAAGAACTTGGGAGGTCGAGGAGCTGAGGTTGTGGCTGACGTGGGGAAGCAGAAGACAGGGCCATCCACTCAGGCACACGGGTCCTCAATCCTGCCTCGGGGTGACACTTTGCTTACTTGTGTTGATGCCACACAAACATGTAGGTGGCACTATGAGACTGCCACTGTGTTTGCTTATAAGCTGCTAGCCCTCCTGTTGCGACATGTCCCTGCACCTACAAACTCTGCCAAGAGCACGGGTCACTGCCCCATCTGTGCCGTTAATTCACCCACCACCTGCAACACGTCCCCCTGGAGTGGAGCGCTCTATCTCCGCTCTCACATGCAGTGCCTGTGTATCCCTTCATCCGCTGTGCACCTCCCCAGAGGGTGGGGAAATGGCGTCCTCTTTCCATGCTTACCCTTTAGCAGAGGTAGCAAGATTAAAGATCCTATTGGGTCCCAAACTCCTTCTGTGACGTACCGCTCGACAATCTGGCTCAAAGTCTAGTTGTATAAAATTTTAATATTTTCCATAGCCCTTTCTCCCCAGAGCACAGAAATATATGGATAGGAGAATCTGGGGTTGATTTCTTCTACACATACCTTGTTTGCACAGAGAATGTTTGCTAAACATTGTTCACATAAAACAGAATTTGTACTTCATCTCATTTTTATAACCTTATTTTCTTTGAGCTTTCTCCCTAACCACTTATTCTCAGTTGATATTACCTAGATACATTGAGTATATTTTTAAGTATTCTGTAGTTATTTCTAGAATGAAGTGGTGCAAAATTAAACAAGCACATGGGCAGCTACATCCTCATCCTAAAGGAAGTCAGGTATATCACTGAATCACCAGGGAACTTCAGCCCATCATCTTAGCCCCAGTTTCACTATCATTTTATCATACCGCCTTGACTAAGTCGATTCCTCCTTTGTTTTCCTTTACTTTGGCATAAAGTGGTATCATAGCAGTTAACCTATCTCTGGGGTGTGTTCAGGTTTAATGAATGAATGCATATAATGCCTTCGGCACGCCTCACGTGAGACACGCTGTTACTGCACATTATTAGTCCTGCTATTACAGCACCACCTCGGGACCCTCAGCCTATAAGCTGGCTTGAGACAGGAAGTCTCGGAAATAATAACTCTTCTCCCAGAGTGCTTTTCTCCCTGAAAGCTCAGAGAACTTAACGGCATTACCTTATTAATGGAAAGCTCAGTACTCAATGGATGAGAATGACTACTGAATATTTCCTGTTTCCAGGTGGGAGACATTAAGGTAACAATTTTGCACTCATACCAGTCTCACCTGTAATGTGAGTACTTACCAAGATCATTGGTCATGTCAGACACAAACCTTATCTCCACCGAGGTGCACAAGAAGTAATGCTGGCGGGAAGCCTGGCTTCTGATCTGGTGTGACTGCACAATCTCAAGTTAGTAATGAGAGAATCAAACTGACAATATGTTAAAAACATTTATGGTGATCATAAATTTTTTTTATTATACCCTGACTTTCCTAATGTAGTTACCAAAAATATACCATTTCTCTGGGGTTCTTTTGGTCCTCTTCAGTTTTTCCTTTTTATTTCCCTACTGATTTGACTGAATACATGAGAAGGCTTTATTTTTAGTTACGGAAGTCACTGCTTAAGATTAAATGGTTGACACATTGGTCGGAACTTAATGGATGCCCTTTGGCAGTCAAAATATTTCATCCACTTACTGGACCCTATGTGCTAGTCAAAGTATTTCAAATTTCAAGAGACTGTTAATAGATATGAAATCATTGGCTAAGAATCAGTGTGTTTGCTTTTAACCGATTATTTGAAAGACGAGGAAGTTCTTGATTAAAACAATTATAGCATCAGCCCACTTAAAAGTAATTCAGCTACACTTCTAAAAACTACCCTATAAATCAGACAGCTACTTCCTACAATTAGTCTGAATTGGGAAGCAGTAATTGTACGACCCTGTAGCTCAGTAGTATGCTGTCCTTGATACCTACTTGGATGAACTCTGGTTAGTTCAGCTCCCCTGTGATGAACGTTTTTCCATTCTTTGGATTTTTATTATTATTAACACATATTAGTTACACAGATCAATGTGGTTCTCTGTGACATTTCCAAATATGTATCATTCATTATTTCCCTTCACACCTCTACCTACTGCCTGCTGCAGGCACCCCTCCTAGTCCAGAGAAATTCCTCTCCTCCTTTCACTTTGATTTTTAACAAAGTCTCTTAAAATTGAGCTTCAAAAGGACTTGGTTATACTGAAGGCTTCAGGAGTATAATTCTTATTGCTCTAGTTGGTTGCAGTGCTGAAAATTTTTTTCACATTAAATTTCCTCCATCATTTTTATGTTATTTAAAAAATAAACCCCATGATTCTACTGCAGAGAATTGGCATTACATACTGAGATGATGGGGATTTTACTGACTTGTCTGCTCACCCAAATATGTATTAGAAACAGAATAAGCCCCTAGGTTCCCGGTCACTTGATTAAGCCTAGAGCATTTAGCTGACATCATTTTTTGGCACTTGTCTTTCTTCTCTCACTCTTTACCAGTGGGTCATGGAAATACAGTTGTCAGCATCAAATTATCCAAATGTAAGGAATCTAACTCCTTAGAATGTGCTGCCTGCTCCATTTGAGCCCTGCCCAATCCCACACAGCCCTAGCACCTCTCTTCTTTAGCTAATGGGAAGACAGCCCAGACAATCTCCATGTCATAAACCTAACTTAAAACTTTAGTTTTAGGCCATTTGCAATGACCAATTTTTCATGCTTCACATAAAGGCAGAAATCAGTGGTAATTTGCCTGGGCTGCTTCATAACGTTGGATGTAATGGAAGCAATCCTCCTGGACACCTGCAGTAGCTAATTTAGGCTCTGAAACATGAGATTTGAATGTTCCCTTTTAGCATGCCAGCTTACAAATATTGTTATTGATCATGAAATTAGCCACTCTTTTAAAATGCAGCTACGGTATTTGATTAAAGTACTTTCTGTTGTCATATATTCCAGACTGACTTAGCCTCGATGGAGAATTTTCTTTCCACTTGGTTCGTGAAAGTGTCTTCCATTAGTTTCCTTGAGCATTTGTTTAGTTTCGTATCAGTGGATGGCTTAAGCAGGAGGAAGTGGCAGGTTCATCTTGTTTTCAGCTTCCTACAATATCAAAGTATCACTTCAATGAACATTCATAGTCTTGCCATTCATTAGCTTTATGGGGAAAAGTCCATCCTTTTCACAACTGGGCTAGAGACTTGGAACTAGAAAAAAGCATGCTGAGCTACAGACTTGGTCTTGTCACTCACTCGTGTACTGACATTACTCAGGTCTTCCTAGGTTCAACTGAGTTACTGGCTATATACCTAGAGCGGAAGAGAAACATATCTGCTTGATGAGAGCCAGTCCTAGCATCAGTGTTATGAATCAGTTGAAGCCTTCACTTACAGCTTTCTTTCAACTCAAAGAAAGGTACTGAAGAAATGAATTGTAGAATGGATATGAACTTTCCCTGCTATTAAACTCCATTCGCAGTTAACCAAAACAGAATACTCCAGACTATTTTTATCTTTTATTGAAACAATTAGAACCACTTCCTAGCAATTTGAATCCAAAGATATGACTTCCCTGGGAATATTTTGAAAGTCAGTTTTTAGCTTCAATGATTAGAGTAAATTTTTAATTTTTTTCACTTTACTATTTTAGATTTGGCCTTAGGAAATCCTTTGGAATCTTGCCCTCAACGAAATACAGTTGGAGCCTGCAATCAATCACAATTTCAGTTTGCTTGATTACCAGAAAGACCAAGAAAGAATAACTTATCATCACTCTTCATGTTACCATGTGTCAGTGCTGACAGCAGCTGCTACCTATGTTATGGGGTGATTGAAAAGATAGATTTGGTAACAACATTTTTCCCATGTTTTCAGCACTGAAAAATGGCCTTCGATTTGTGGCTATAGATCTTAGCTGATGGACCTTGTATTGTTTTCATTGAAAAAGGAGTAGTTAGTAATAATCAATGTAATTTTAAACCTCAGTGATTTTATTTATCTCTGAGATCAATATCTTTCTAGGAACGTTCCTTTTGATCAAAGATACTATGGACAAATTCTGTTCATCATCTTAACTGTATCATTTCTCAGCACCGATGATTAAATAACTTCAGCATGTTTGAATTTGTTTGGGGTGTCCTTAAAGTAGGCTGATTTTGTTCTGGTTGAATGTCCTTGATTATATGGTACTCAGACAGAAGGAGATTACACAACACTAGAAACTATTCAAATGTCTTTGCGTTAATTAAATTGCCAGAAACTTTATCATGAGCCTGTAATGATTCCAAGGCCCTGGCAAGCTGCGGCTCCTTAACAGGAGCAACGCACCGGGATGCAGCCTCATTTGCTGACTCCGCGGGACTGCGGCCAGCCAGCCTGCTGAGGCCCCTGGGGGCCAGGCAAAGCCACCCTCTGGTGCTAAGTGGATGGACAGAGAGTTTGCAAGGAGACTTGAAAACCACATGCAGTATTACAGACCTTAATTCTGTTCAAGTCAGAACAAGGTTTTCTACCTCTTTATTTCAAAGTACAGAGCTGCTATCATAGCTTCAAAACGTGACTTTTCACCTTTACAGACTGCTAGTACTCATTTCAAGAACAATATTTTAAGAGGTCTCCCCCCTTGATTCTTATCATTATACTTTCTTTTATACACTTTGGAACTTGATAGAAAATGCCCCATGCATTCTTCTGTCTCATGTGAACTTTGAAAAACCCTCTGGGAGAATATTTTCCCCCTAGTTTGGCTTTGGATGTGGGAACCTTATGATACAATGTGATAATGAACAATGTGAAATTGTTAGTGCAGTGATAGCAGCCAGGCCCACTGAAAACTCCTGTATGTTCTGAGAGAGGCTGGATGGGTTGTTATGAATTGTGTCTCCTTGGAGATTTCATTCTCAGTCAACAGTCTCTTCCCATAGGTTATCTAAAGTAAGAAGCTTGGATTTTTCTCAATATTTCAAGAAGTCTTCATGCTTGAACTGCAGAAAAATTTATACTAAAATTTTGAATCTAGGTAAAACTTTCATGATTCCTTTGGAATCTGACACTATCCAGTTTACTAAGAGATTGCCAAGATTCTATGAACCTTCCTGTGAACCCTGGGAAATTTCATGCTAGGGCTAAACTGGAAATGAGGTATATTTCACCAAGTGTCAAATTTCCTTCTGGCCAGCTAACTGGGCTCTCCCTCAAGGTTGTATTAATTATTTCCTGACTTAAAATGAAGAAGAAGATTGACTGGACTCACACTACCACATGAAATATTTGCAAGGTCAAATGAGAACATTCAAATTTAGAATTTAACAAGTCGCACTTGTATCATGTCATTAGCATCTGGACCCATGATGGACCAACAGCATTGCTATAGCACAGATAGTGCACTGTGAGAAGGGTAAGGGCAACCTGGGGTTCAAACCATTTTATGACAGCTTCTTAGGGAAAGCAAGGGAAAAATAAAGACCTTTGGAAGGTATTATTTGATTCCCAGATGGGCCCTGTGTATTTGCTGACTCAGAGGATCTCTTGATGGGGAAGAAGATAGCATCCAACAACACACAGCTTCTAACATTTCACAAACTTACAAACTACATGGAATAAGTAGTTCTCATTCCTTCCTTTCAAATGAAGACTTTATGTGCTAAAAGTAATGGTATGTACTTCTTAAATGTTTACATAAACCAGGCCTTCTCAACCTTGGCACTATTGACAGTTCCGGCTGGATGACGCCTTGCTGTGAGCTTTTGTTTGTGCACTGGAGCTAATCTAGCATGCTCCTTGCCTCCTCTTCACTAAGAACAGAAGAATCCCAACCTTGGCCATGACAAAAAATATTCTAGACATTGCCAACTGTCCCTTTGGAAGGGAAAACATTCCCAATGAAAACAGATTTGTTCAAGTCTCAGTCTGCATCCAACTGCCTTGAGTTTCATTTTGGCAAGATTTTCCTATGAGTTCAAAAATGTACATCAATCAAACAATAGTGGATAAACCATAGAAAGGATCATCTAAGACCTGGGAAAGACTTTAGAAAAAAGATGATATTGTAACAACAGAAGCAACAGTAGTAGCAAACTCCTTTCTAATAAATAAACCTATTACTGATGAATGTCCTTATAAAGAATTCAGATATCAACCTCTTTTAAAAGTTTTGAAAAGCAGCATATGAAATTCTTAGTGTTCTGTAAAATAATAGAGTCATAGTAGGAGCTACTCATGTATAATTATTTAAATTGGTATAACTTAAATTAGGTAAACTTGAATAAAATTTGAAATTCAGTTCATGGAATCACTCCTGTTCGAGGCTACCTGCAGCTAGTAGCTACAGTACTGGGCAGTGTAGATATCATAAATTTTCATCATGGAAAATGAGTTCTACTAACAACACTGACTCTTATTATGCAAAAGTAATGCTAAAAGTTACAATAAATGAGATACATTTCAACTTTTAAAAAGGATAAAACTTTAAGTTCAGAACTTTGTAACAGTGATCATCTCAAATAAAACTTCAGTAGATACCAAGAAAGAATTCTTTCTGGGCAAAGTGATGCATTAGGCAAACATAATTCTCTAATCTGGACTCAAAAGGGCCTATGCATGAATTTTTTAATGATTTGTCATGTAATGATTCTTTTATAATTTCTAAATACAGTTCCATGAAGTTGGGATAAATTCATATTTTAAATTTGGGATATTTCAATATTTTGCATAACATCTTGATCACACCACTTGAAAACAAAGATTGGTTTACTTAAAATTTTTCTGCCCTAATATCTATTCATATTTTGTCTTCCTTGAAGAAAAGGTTTATATTATTTGTCAATACTCTCAAATTTGATCCGCTTATAAATTATGAAGCTTGATTATCTGCCATGTGGGTCCATACAATATCCAAATTCAAGATTTAGTCCTGTTTGCTCAGAGTACAAAATAAAGGCTTAAGATGTTCAAAGCATAAGAGGGTAATGAGAGAGAAAATTAAATGTTACACCCTCTTGACAGGTATAATAGTGCTCTTATGTGTAGCAAAACAACTTCCAATTAAAGGAGCAAGTGTTCTGGGAGACATTTGAAATTCCAATAATAGTGGAGGATAAATTATTCTTTTAAAAAACAAACACAAATAAATAAATACCTTAAACTTCATATCCTCACCCCCTATTCTATAACACTTCTGATATCCAAACTTCTGATGTTCAGTTTTCACTTACTGTAATAATTACCTGAAATAAATCAACTTATAAAGGGAAAAAGTGCTTTGGCTCACAGTTTTAGAGGTTTCTGTCCATGATCAAGGAGATCAGTCAGTTTTAGGCCTCTGATGGGCGTCCCATATGGCAACAGTGAGTCGCAGACAGCATAACAAACCGTTCACCTCATGGCCAGGCTGTGAAAGAAAAAAGAGAAAGAGGATGGTGTCCTACATCCTATTTAAGGACATTCTCCCAGTGGCCAAAAACTTCCCACAAGTCCTAGCTCTTGAAATTTCTGTCAGTTCTCAATAGAGCCAAACTAGAGAGTGAGTCTTTAACCTATGGACTTTTAGGGAATATTTTATATCCAAACTATAGTGTAAAAGTGCTCCTTCCCAAATTATGAAACCCATTCATGAATATGCACTGAGGATTTATAAATCTAATCCACTGGATTTTCAAGAATCAACTAATACTTACTGGAAGTTTTATATTTTTTTAATTATGAGCTTTACATATTGTATTTTGTGCTATTTGTAAGAAAGAAAGAAACCATGATCCCTGCCCTCTAGGAAGCTGCATGGTTTAAGGGGACTATATCAACAAACAAACACAATGAGAGAATGATGTAGGAATCCTGACTATGGGAACAATTAACCCTTACTGTACAGATACTGACACAGCTGGAACAGTTAGCAGAGGCTTCACAGAGGGAATGGGGGGATAGGACTTAAGTGAATGTCTGCAGAAGTGAAAAGTAAACTGAACGAAAAGTAGAAAGTGCAAAAGCGATGGGAAATCCTGATGGAGGCAAAAAGGAAATCGACAACGAGGCCTGGGAAAATGACACAGAAATGATAATGGATAATGGATCAGGTGTAAATGCAAGGAGCTTCAAAATCCAGGCAGAAGATTATCTGCCTCATGTATTGGGAGACAAACTGTCTTGGCTATTGCCAGTGGAACAATGAAATAATGTGTGAGGAAGTTTGCTGGCCATGAATGGCAGCATGACATGGGGAATTCTGGCATTTATTTGTGAGTGCTGATGAGGAATCCAGAAAGACATTCTAGAAGTGAAAAGTTGATACACATTAGTAAGAGTTAGAAGCATGGAAACTTCATGGGATAAGCTCACATGGAGACTTCCTAGAAGAAGAAGAGTGGGCTAATAGCTCCTCAGAGAAACTTTCAGCCCTATGATGCTCTGATAGTCACCAAAGGACAATCACAGAATTAAGTTCTCCTCTTGATCTTTATTCTGCCTCTTCTTGCTGAGCTGCTGGCATGCTCAAGTAGATCACACACTTTCTCTGTTCCTCAATTTTAATAGTTATAAAATACAAATTGGGGTGTCCCCATCCCACAGCAATGCTGCAGAGCTCATGAAACATTGAAGCCTAGGAAATACTGGCACTTGGCAGGACAAAAGATGTGATAAATAGCAGAGACCACCTAAAATTAAATGGAGACTTTTCCTTTTGAGAGGGAGAGGTGCATACTTCTGGTCTTGTAGGTACTGATTTCCATCATGGACAAATACATTCACAGCGCACACACGCATGCACACTGAATAATATAGAATATTAAGGCCCACACATCATAAACTACTGTAATTTCAATGATGAGTTATACATGTAAATGTTTAAAGAATATGTTGAAGCTAAATGAGTTTTCTGTGCATTTAATATTCTAGAAGAGAACATGTGAGGTGAACTCTACAACAGAATGAAAGATACTTATGAGTAGCTGTTAGGAGATGAAATGCATATCATTCTCTTATAGCTCACACCACTGAAAACCAGTTACCCTCTTTTGATCCCCAGCACATTGCTCTCAACCTAGGGGAGAATTAGTGTGCAGTACTAAAAACCACACAGGGAACACCTTACTCGTGGATGAAGTGTTGAGGTCAATATAAGAAATTTTCTGAGGAGATATCAAATTCAACCTCTTTATTTGAAGTGGGTTAAAATCTTACAGTCTGGACAATTCAGTTCCAATTCTATGGTCACAGGGATTGGCCAGAAAGTGGAATGTGTGCAGAGAAAAGGTGCAGGCTGAGTGGAGTAGGCCCAGGAGACAGGACTTTTAGGATAAAAATGGTGAGGTCACAAAGGTGGGGCACCAGAGCCATTTGGAACTCACGTTTTACTATTGTGTGTCCTGGACACAGCCTGTGGATCTACAGGATATAATGACTGTCCTCTTGGGTTTCAATCTTGTCTTGTTCCAGTTTTTCTATCCCCTTTTTCTCTCACGCAATGGGAATGTTTACTCTGTCGTGGTATGTTGAAAGCATTTGACTTTTTAAAAATTTTTACAGGGGCTCACAGCTAAGAGGTTTCCTTGAGTCTCAGAGGAGATTTTGAAATTTGACTTTTCAGGAATGCTGAGTCTGATATGGTGTAGCTGGTGACTTTGAGATGGACTCAATCATGGGGGTATAATCACCAGTAGATTCAAAATGTGCTTTGCAGAAGGCGGGTCACTAGAAATGTCCCCAAGAAGGGGGTTTCCTTGTCCCTGGTTCTTCTTTTCTCTCCCTCTCTCTTCCTCTGCTTCATGGCTGCCATCATTTGAACAACTATCCCCCACTATACCCTTCTCCCATATTTTTTCTCTCTTTGAGCCAGTCAGCCATGAGATGAAACTGTGACCCAAAACAAAGCCTTCCTCCTTTAAGTTATGCGTATCTGGTATTTTTATCCCAGCAATGTGAAAAATAACAAAGCAGCATGCCTTAGAGAAAACAGTAGGATTTTTTTTTCTTTCCATGAGATTCCAGATGACCAAAACTGAATGGTGGTAGAAAAGGATGGAAAAGTAGGGGTAAGAAAAAATATTTGCAACATTCAGGTGGAAAGTTTCCTATGAGAAGGACTGCGTTATCTCTATTACTTGCTTCAAAAAGCTAGCCTTAAAGGTCGGCAGGAAAGATAAGGAGGAATTACATTATAACTTGTAGCAAAGATAAAAAGATCTACATAAAAAAGTGCTAATGAAGCAACTAGGAAGTCTTCCTTTATGATGTATTAGACTGAGAATGCAGAAATAAAGACCTGAAAAAGTGAATGAAGGCCAAAATGCTAGAGAAAAAGGAATGCGAGAAAGAGAAAGGAAGAAAGTACCTCATTGGATCTACATATTAGGCATGAAGACATTCCCACATAAGACATATCAGGATCTTCTAACAAACAAACTTCTAGCTTCAGTGAATATGATAGAGGCTTTGCAGATTCAGGATGCCCTTGGCAGGAAATGGGGTGGGTTCATGGTTTAATTTCAACAGTAACTCTCAAAGAAAAGCACTTAAGAGCTGTGCATGTGATATCTTAAAAGAATAATAATGTAGAAGTATAGTAATCTTCCAGCATCCAAATGAGAATTTGCTTAGACAGCAGTTCCCCTTTCTTCATTTTCTACAGTTTCAGTTACTTATAGTCAACCATGGTCTGAAAATACTAAATGGGAAATTCAATAGTATTCTTAGTGTGGTGTGCTAAAATCTCATGTTGACCTGCTCTGTCTCATGCAGGCCATGAATCATCCACACTGTGCTTACTCCCTGGCCGTCAGTCACTTTGTAGTCGTCTCAAGTATCAGACTGAGTGTGGCAGGGCCCCATTGCTTTTGTTCACATAACCCTGACGCAATAGTTTAATGCTGTGTCAGAATGCCTATGTCATTCGCCTCATTATTCTGTCATGTAGACATTGTATCATTTTACATCATTAGAAGAACAAGGGTGAATACAATATAAGATATCTAGAAAAAGACATACCATATTCACCTAACTTTTAGTAATTTCTACTTGTATAATTATTTTCTTGTATTATTAGTTGTTAATCTCTTACTGTGCTAGGATTTATAATTGAACCATAGATGGATAGATAAGTAGATAGATGATAGATAGATAGATAGATAGATAGATAGATAGATAGATAGATAGATGGCTATCATGGCTTTAGGCATCCACTAGGAGTCTTGGAATAAGACCACAAATGAGAGGAAACACTATACTTCCTGAAACCACCAATCGGTACCAGTATTATTTATTCATTTAAACAAAATAATAAAATCAATAAATAGTAAGGCATAAGAGAGTCAATGAGAGAGAACAGAGAGATTTGAATCTAGTGGTTTTCATTCTAATTCCAGGAGGGCAAAAAACATGCAGGCTCATAAGCTAAATTTTCTTCAAGTGTATTTTCATAGCTTACGGAGGGAAAAGTACTGTATTTAAAGGATGTTGAATAACCACTTCCTCTTTTTCCAAAGTATATTACCCAGTATATAAAAATAGGCAAAGTGTGGGTGGTGTGAGAGTTTCCTGACATAATTTTTTATAGAACTTATGACCTGATCAAAAATCTTAACACGTAATTTGAAAAAGGTAGATAATTGCTTTGCTATATTGATAAATCTGAAAATAATCAAAAGCAGCAGCTAATACACATGGGAAAGTATTCAACAGAAAAAGTAATAGGGAATAGCACTGAAAGCATTAACAATCTTAGGTTGTTACTAATGTATGGAGAATATTTTAATGAAACAAGCTTAAAAGTTTCACAAAAGATAACACCCAAACTTTGTATGGTAATGAGATTTTAAATAGAGCAATGAAAGCTATGTATATCAAACATAGTTCTCTTAAAAGTGTTGAGTATAGTACAATAGAACAAGATTTATGCATGTGAACAAAATTCCACCAGCTAATCTAAATTAGGTAAGAAAGTAAGAAAGTCTGTAAAAGATGGGCCTGAGATTTAGCTCAGTGGTTCCAGCGCCTGCCTAGCAAGTGCAAGGCCCTTAGCCACATACAATGTTGGGCCTGGTGACTCACGCCCACCAGCAATCAACACCACATACCACAGAGCCGGGCATGGTGGCTCACGCCTGTAATCCCAGCACTTGGGAGGCAGAGACAGGAGGATTGCTGAGTTCGAGGCTTGCCTGGGCTACATAGTGAGCTCAGGGCCAGCTTGAACTACAAAGCAAGACCCTGTCTCAAAAAAAAGGAAGAAAGGAAGACTATAAAAGAATGGGCAGATACTTTTGATGTAGGAGGTCTACCTTTCTCTGTTTTAATAATCTTTTATATTTGTTTTCTATGTGTAATTTCTCCTAACACCTCTTCCACTTAAAAGCATACTGGTTCAAATACAAAGCACATAGTACCACTCAAGGTAAATCTAAACAGCAACCTTAAATACTATTAATAAACGCATAGTACTTTGGTTTTAGAGATATTACATTTAAATGCTTTTTAAATGACTAAAAATTTGGGACAGACTTCCCCTTTGATCATGCCCAAAGCAAGCTGTGTGCAGTACAACTTGTAAAGAGTCTGTCCTGCAATTGGCTCATTTTAAGAAATGAGGAAAAGAAAAAAGAAAAAAGAAGTGAATCTGACTCAGGCATTTGAGATAAGACACAACCAAAGTCAGGGTGACTCTCAGCCAAATTCCATTCTTAGTATAACAAAAAATGCTTTGTCCCTTCTTTAACAAGTTTTTCCTGCATCAGAAACATATCCCTAGCAACTACGTGCAGCCCCTACTTGTAGTCCTCTCACTCCACCTCACAATAATTGTGTCAACAATAAATATTAATTGTTCTGGCTGTTCAGAACCTTTGCTGCTTAAGCCTTTGCTTCTTCAAACACTGGTCATTCCAATTCCTCATCTCTGTCTCTTTAAATCTGTCTCTAACTCTTTCTTCTCACCATGTGTCATACCACTGGCCAGGAGACCAGGATCCATTGCAGAGATTCTGTGATAAAAATTAATGCATCTTGGGTGGTAACTATAAATTTTTGTCATAAGAAAATAAATTTAAGAACTAAAGTCAGAGAAGACCAAGTCTGTCACGATAGTATCTTCATCTTCCTAAAAGGTGCTTCATGAAATGATGTCTCAGCTTCATCTTTAACACCATAGTAGGAAGACCTGTGAGGAATGGGGAGATCTTCTGGACAGGAAGATGTCAATGGATTCAAGCTGACTCTAATAGCTAGGTTGAAGTTAAGAGGAATGAACTGCTTGCACAGCTTGGAAACATTCTGCCCCTGTTTGATTCTGTTAGAAGCTAGAAATCTACCAGTCTTAGATGACACAGAAAGGAAGTTCACTTTCTTGGGAATTATGATGCTAGTGCTCTCAAGACTTTATGTAACCACCCTTACAACCTCAACAACGAATAGCTTGTTTTCCCTTTGAGCTCTCTCAGTAAAGGTACATCCTAAAAAAATATTTGTCATTTATAAATTTATAACCAAATGTTATTTTTAAATACCTACTTTATACCAGAGTCTTTCGTATACAGCCTTAGATTTTACATTCATAGTAATCCCATGGGAAAGTCACTATTACCCTTCCTAAGGCAGATATGATTCAGAAGGCTTTTGATGTGCCCAAAGATATTAAGTAAAACTCTGGGAGAACTGAAATTCTATAAATCCCTTGTGAAACCAATATATTCAGGCAGATTTTTATTTTGCACTCCTAATACCCCAGCAATGCAGCCTCCTGGGAGAGGTGCTAAACTTCCGGGCTGTTTTACTCCTTTCTGTCCTTCCCTTAAAATCAGTACAGCACAGCAGTTTGCTGCAGAAAATTAAATACCAGATGATACTAGAGTGTTCTCTTCAAAGTCTTTCTCTCCCCCTCTGTGTGAGGGATCTCTTTTGTGTGACGTACCTCTCTTCCTACTCTTATAACTAAGATTGAACCAGTGGAAAATGCTTGCCTCCAAGTCCATGTTTTCTTCATGAAACACAACTGGCTTAAAGTCAGTGGCTTAACCAAGGAACAGAGATAGACAGTGTTCCTTATCTGACAAGTAGAGCGATGGTGCCAGCGTTGGAATCTGGGACATAAAGAGACATGGGTGTTTGGGCGAGTAAAGTGGAGTGGGGAGCAGAGTGTCAGGTGAGGTGAAACAAAAGGGAAAGGAAGATGAATGATGCAACGGAAAGATATTCAGGTCTCATTCCAGCTAGTAGCAACCCAGGGATCAGCAAAGATATGATTAAGAAATTATTTGTCCTAAAATCACTGCAAAATAATAACACTATCAAACTTCATACATGCAGCATTTATGCTTTACAGAATGTGATCACTTACATTGCCTCCCTGCACTGCATTTTACAGAAAATAGGCAAAACTGTCCCCATGTCATCAAAGGTGGGAACTGAGCTCCAGAGGCTTGAGTGGCTTACTGGTGTCAATAAATCATCAGCAGGGCAATAGTGTTCTTTTTTTCATTACATTTCTTTTATTCTAAAAATACATTATCTGCTTCTTTGATGAGCATTTTGTCTGCCTGACATAAAATTGCAATTAAAAAGAAACATTTGATCCTATAGAAATTCTAAGCCAAAATATTTTTATTATAGGACCTAAGTGCCATTTCTGTTTTAATACCATACATGTTTTGGTTGCTATTCCTTTTTTCTATGTTTGATTATTCTGGGTGAAACATTCCATTTTCTGGTTTCCAATTCAAATCTTTCTTTATGGAGACAGGGTCTCGCTTTGTAGTTCAGTCTGCCCCTGAGCTCAATATGTAGCCCAGGCAAGCCTCGAACTCAGCAATCATCCTGTCTCTGCCTCCTGAGTGCTGGGATTACAGGCATGAGGCACCATGCCCAGCATTGTGGTGTGTGGTACTGACTGCTGGTGTGTGGAGTCACCACGCCCAGTATTGCTCCATGTGGTTACCTGGGATAGAACCAGGGACCTTGCGCTTGCCAGGCAGGCACTGGAACCACTGAGCTAAATGTCCAGCCCTCTGATTAAAATTTAAAGGTCTCTATAATGAAAATAATTTTGAAAGGAGGTGGAGGATTATCTTCTAATAAGGCTCTTGACCCAATTATTAAGATAATCTATCTCTAGGCTGTCAAACTAATCTTTAATGATATTAATTTTTGCTATTGAAGTAAACTATCTGGAGTATTACACATCAGAGATCAATAAAAGTCACACTTTGCTTGTCAAGATCAACTTTACAAAGAAGAGAGAGAGATAGATACAGAGAGAGAGAGAGAGAGACAGAGAGAGATCTTATAAAAAGAAATCATTTGTGCTGGGCATGGTGGCTTATGCCTGTAATCCCAGCAGTCGGGAGGCAGAGACAGGAGAACTGCTGAGTTCAAGGTTTGCCTGAGCTACATAGTGAGCTCAGAGCCAGCCTGAACTACAAAGTGAGACCCTGTCTTAAAAAAATCATTTGTTGGGCCGGAGATTTAGCTCAGTGGTTCTGGTGCCTGTCTTGCAAGTGCAAGGTCCTGAGTTTGATTCCTGTAACCACATACAATGCTGGGC
>PVIC010023516.1:0-26787 GCA_004025085.1 Thryonomys swinderianus | reverse complement strand
TTCTCATACTTCAGTAAAAATCATATGGCATGTATTATGTGAGCTGGATTAACTCATAAGGCCAGCTGTCATCTGTGAGTCTCCTATCATTTAGGGAAGAATATATGAAGAACCACCATACCACAGCTATACCTACCTATGAAATGATCGGGCCATACGCACAGCAGACTGCACTGCAAAAGCTTTGGGGTTTCTCTTCCGGGCATCTTCCTCATCTCCAAGTTGAAGATCCTGCAGATGCCGTTTCTTTTTCTTCTCAGCTTTAGGTCCACTGTGTTTCTTTCTGTGTTTCTTCTGATCTTTAGTCTCCATGGTGGCTACCTGTGAACCCACAATTAACTTGAACTTACTTGGAAAGGGATGAGAAGATGGGAGAGGTATTTTACAATTGGGCAGTGCCAGAAAAAACACAGTAAATTTTATTTATTTCTTCATTTAGAGATGATTTATCTGTTCACCCAATAAGGATAGAAATTCCTTAATACTGTGCTTAGTGTCACTTCCCTTGGTTGTACCACACATAGTACATGAGTTCTCTGAGCTAAGGTTCCCTCTTAAATTTAAGTTACTCTCTGTTCATCTTAACTGTCAACATCAGCAAGGCTTGTGTCTGTGATGATGGAATATTCTCTATCTCTACTTTTCAGTACAGTAGCTATTAGTTACATGAGGTTACTGAGGACCTTCAAGTGCACCAAAGGAAACTGAAAAAATGTTTTTTTTTCATTTTAATTACCTCTAAATTTAAACAGCAACAACAGCCAGTGTCTTATATACTAGACAGTTCAGAGCTATGAAGTGGCTTCCTAACTTAAATTAAAACGTTAAGTAAGAAGTCTGAAGCACATACGCTACCCGGCCTCCCGTGCTGTGCAGATGATGTCAGCGTGGAGAAGGGCTGCTCGTGTAGCTCGCGCGCTGGGACAGCACGCCCAGAGGCGCGGAGCTAGAGGAGCCCTGGACAATGTGACACTGATCCCTCCGCCACTCCCCACGCCCTTAGAGAAAAGTCACTCCGGCCAAGTCTCTCAGGACATCGAGTCCAGGCGAAGACTCACCTCGGGACTCTCCCGACCACGGAGCCCACCACCGTCGGGTCTGCCAGCCAGCTACGGTTACCCTACTGACAACAGCTACAGCTCGAGTCCGCGTGGAGACTGCCGGAAACGGAAACTCGCACCACACGCCAAGTCGCCGGAGGGAAACAAAATACTGAAGAAAGGGGTCCGGGTAGGGACGATTTTCAGGGGAGGGCGGAAGTAGGCTCGTGATTGGCTGAGAGATCGCATAAACCCGGACTACACAGTTCTGCCCGCCCCACGCCCCGTAGTCCTGCCCACAGCTCCGTGGCCACGCCCCAGCGTTCCTCTTGGCCCGGCGCCCTCAGGCGGCGTCCCAGCCCGACGGTGCCCCCCGACAGCCGCACGCCTGGAGGCCTCTCTTCTCCGTGGTACGAAAGTGCAAAAACCAAAGTCAGACGTGAAAGTTCTGTTTTGGTAAAAAATACTCAGGGCATATCTGTATTACAATTAGAAAAGTTGCTGAGCGAGACACTCCCTTCCTTCCAGTTATCCCTAAACGTTATTCCTGCTTCTGCGGTGAGGAGACCGCATCTCCCAGGAGAGAGAGCACAGCGCCAGAGATCCGGCCCAAGGGAGAGGCAGCGAGACTGACAAGCAGAGGGGATAAAATCCAGGAGGCACCAAAAGCAGAGGTCCGGCCTTCAATTCTGAAGCCCTGAGTTGTCAGCTTCCCCTTCCCCGTTGTTGTCAGAATCTTTGAGCCGTGTACAGTGTCTGCTGCCACCCAGGACCTTCCTGGTCCAGGTTCTGTCGCTCCTGGCATGGGCGTAGCCCTGAGCACAACCTCCCGGGATTTACAGTGGACGTAGCTACTTACTTCTGGGTGTACAACTGGCAATTCTTTTCTCTCTGACGCAGTAATCTGGACTGTTATTGGCTCATTGAACTGTGGGAGCTCTGGGCAGCTTTGTGGGGAGCTAGTAGGGTTGCTCTGAAAGGTCTCTTCAGATCAGACCCTGCTTTTCTAGAATTTGATGGTGGGAGAAAAGGAGTGGTCAGAAACTAGGTAAGGGTCTTTGGTGGGCTGAGACTCATTTGATGTGTCAGGTAAAATATTTTCCTTGGAGGAAGAATTGTTCTGGGTGAGACAGGAAGTAGGTCTGTCCAAAGGCAGCATAGGAAGTGGGTGAACTCAAACTCTGTCTCGCATGTGTCTTAGTCTTTGCACTGCTGCAGCAACATAGAAGTACCTTATAAACAACAAGAATTTATTTCTTGTGGTTGTGGAGGCTGGGAAATCCAAGGTCAAGGTGTGAGAAGATTCTGTCTGGTGAGGGCCTCCTTTCTAGATCAGATGGAATCTTCTAGCTGCACCCTTATGTGGTGGTGGTGGTGGGGGGGAAACTCTGGTTTCTTCCAGTCCCTGTAATATAGCTGCACCCTTATGTGGTGGTGGTGGTGGAACCCTGGTTTCTTCCAGTCTTCTTGGGGGTGCCCCCTTTGGGATCTAATTACCTCCCAACAGCCTCACCTCCTAACAGCATCTCACTGGGTCTCAGTGTATAAACAAGGGGAGGGCCCATAAACCCTGGCACTTTGTGACTTCCTTTTACCGGCCAGGATGGGAGTGAGAGAGAGAGAGACAAGCATCACAAGGGAAGATAGATTCTGGGCTCAAAGGGTGCTGAGCATTACTTGAGCCCAAGCTCAAGGTTTTCCAAGTGGAAAACCTGAGGCCCCAGAAGAGGAGCCTGGCTGGGCTAGGCAGTGATGGATGGAGCAGCAGGGAACCCCATCATTATCTGGGGGAGTGGACACTGTAGCTGCACTTGGCAGTGACAATAATAAATGCACTTTTCCATGCATTCTTTCATTACTCATGCTACCAGTGATGTGAGAAAGGAGTAGCACAGACTCACTGTGATTGTCACCTAGTCAAGATGCTTATCACTTGGGCCTGGGCTGAACTCAGGTGTGCACCTTGGTGGGACTGTTGACCCTCACACACGTGTCCCCAGAGTGGGAGCAGACACTGAGGGGCGCTTCACTGTGGACACCATCCTGTCCACAGCCAAGTGTTCTGGGGAGTGGAGAAGACCACAGAAGCAAGAAAAACCTGGAGATGGGGAGCGAGACAAGGTGGATTGGAGTATCAGCAGGGGAGGGATTCAGGGAGATGGACTAGCAGGAAAGGATAGAGTCCAGGGTAGTGGGCTGGGCAGTTTCCTAAAGGTACTGGAATTGTATAGCAGTGACAGACTGGACTAGTGATCACCAGAAGATCCAGGGGCAGCAGGATACACAAAATGCAAAAATGGTATTGAGGGACCTAGTGCTAGATGTTCACATTTTTCTCAGGGAGGATATGAGGCCAGGAGGGGGACGACATGATTTCATAGGGAGGAAAAAGAGTGTGAAATTCACAGAGGAAAAGGGGCTCAGGAGCAAATCTCTCAGAACTCTCAGCCTCCACCCCAGGATATGCATCTAAATTTATAGATGTATTTTTAGTCAGAATGAGATCCTTCTAGACTGCACTTTGAATTAAAGGCTTGTGCCCATTAACCACAAGCAAGTGCTCTCTGATGGCTGCCCGGTCTGCTTTTCACCTTGCTTGTTCTTTAAAGATCTCAGCTAATGGAGAGGCAAAGTATAGTTTGCATTTCTATTCTCATGAGGTTGAGTTGTTTTCACATATTTAACTCATGCATTTTGTTGTCAGGTAATTGCCATGTTATATTCTTTGCACATTTCTCTTTTTCTTTAAGAATTATAGATTAAGACTCAAGGATTTAGCTCAGTGGCTCAAGGTGTCTGCCGAGCAAGTGCAAGATCCCTGGTTTGATCCCCAGTAACCACATACCACAATGACAGGCATGGTGACTCATGCCTGTAACCCCAGCACTTGGGAGGCAGAGACAGGAGGATTGCTGTGAGTTCAAGGCTTGCCTGGGCTACATAGTGAGCTCAGGGCCAGCCTGAACTCCAAAGCAAGATCCTATCTCAAAACAAAACAAAACAAAACAAAACAAAACAAAACATGAAACACAGAGCTATCATAGGACTCAGAAATCTCACCTCAGGTATGTAGTCAAAGCAACTGAAGTCAGGATCTCAAAGAGATGTCTGTGGTCATGGTCAAATGCAGCCAAAATGCTTTCTTTACATCTGCAGAGCTGTTCCCCTTGTGACGTCTCTGATGCTGACCAGGCTGTGACTTTGGGGGGAACCATTCTCACACATTATAGTCAAAGGCTTCTCCTCTCTGAGAATCCTCTGGTGTCTCCTGAAGTTTGACTCCTACATTCAATACACATATAAGGTTTTCCCCAGATTTTCCTTGTGTGCAGTTCCTAATGTTTACAATTGACCTCCCATGGAAGGTCTTCCCACTTTTACTACACTCATACATTTTCTCCTGTGTGGAGCCTCCTATGTTTACTGAAGATCAACTCCATAAGCACATTTCCCCACATTCTTACACCCACAAGATCTCTCCCCTGGCTGTATTCTCTGGTGTGCAGTGAATTTTGACTTCTGACTGGAGTCTTTCTCATACTCATTATATTTATAATGTTTTCTTGTTATTGTTCCTGTGTCAGATCTCTGATGCAGTCAGCTCTTTTGGAAGAAAGATTTCCCACATTCACTATATGTGTAAGGCTTCTCTTCTGTGTGGGTTCTCTGAGTTGTAATGGAAGGTTTTCTTACACTTTGAACATGTGGAGGCTCTCGTTCATATGTGAATTCTTTGGTATCAGTTGAAAGCTGCATTATGGTAAAAAGATTTCCAACACTCATTACATTCACTGGACCTTGTGCTCTTGGCTCTATTGTGAAGTTGAACTTCAGGAGGAAGGTTTTTTCACACATATTACACTGGTGCCATTTCCTTCCAGGTGAATAACATGGTATTTCTTTCAGAGGACCAATCCCCCACACATTCATTAAATCTGTGGGGACTCTCCCTTGCATATACTCTGTGATGGAGCAGAAGCATGACTCATCCCTGAAAGTTTTTCTCACTTCATTCTAATCACAGAGCTTCCATCTTAGGAGAGTCTCCTAGTGTAATAACAGCATTCTTTGGTCTCTACCATGACATCCACTTGAGAAACAGGATAAGTGCTTTTACTATATGTAACTCTGGTTTAAGACCATCTAGATAAAAATACTATTAAAATTTTTTCCCTCTATTTCTCTTTTTTCCTTGGAAGTACTGAGTATCAGATGCAGGATCTTTGCACTGAGCTACCTTTCTGGCTATTTTACAATATTTATCTTGCCAAGTGTGGTAGTACATATTTGGAAGCCCAGAAGTCTGGAAGGCCAAAGCAGGAGGATTGCAAATTCAAGCCAGCCTGCCAGTTTAGCAACTTAATGAGAACCTGTCTCAAAGTACAATCTTTAATAGGGAAGAGAGGAGAGTACTGTAGGTACAGCTCAGTACAAAAGGCTCTGGGTTCAATCTCCAGTACCACAGAAAATGAAATAAAATTTTTATCATGAGACAAGGCCTCATTAAGTTACTCCTGGCATCTCTAGAGAATTTTATATCATAAAGGTCAGCTTCCTATGTCTGTTTCCAACGAATATGTAAATTCCACAAGATCAAGGGCTTTATTTTATCACTGCTATATTTCTGTCACTTAGGACATGACTGGCACAGAACAAGAGCTCAGTTAATAACAGTTAAGTGAATAAGTGAACTAACTTCCTGGAAACAAAAGAAGTCCTTGACAATGAAAGGAATATATACAATGAAGAATACTAAAGGGAAGGAGACTAATGACGGTAAAATATGTATTATGAGACAGGGTAGGATAAAATTCAAGGTTCAAGTACTAAAAAAGTCTTTTAAAAATAATGCAAAGGGGGCCAGAGATTTAGCTCAGTGGTTCTGGCACCTGCCTTGCAAGCACAAGGTCCTGAGTTCGATCTTGGTAACTACATAGAATGCTGGGCGTGGTGACTCACGCCCACCAGCAATCAATACCACACACCACAGTGCTAGGCGTGGTGGCTCACACCTGTAATCCCAGCACTTGGGAGGCAGAGATAGGAGGATTGCTGAGTTCGTGGCAGTTTGCCTGGGCTACATAGTGAGCTCAGAGCCAGCCTGAACTACAAAGCGAGACCCTGTCTCAAAGAAAAAAAAAAAAGCAAAAAACACATTCCTATGTGAAAGTGATACTCATTGGTGAATTCAGTTATCTGAGGGAGGCAGGCTAACAATCCTGAGTTACTTCGAACAGATGGACCCTCTAATTCTGGAAGTTGGCCTTAAAAAACACTTTAAAGATGTCTAAACTCACAACCTGAAACCTAAGTTCCCTGGTTACCTAGGTAACAATGGCTTGCAAATTCTTTAATATCAATGGTGGCTCACATTCCAACTTGAAGAGCCCTTCAGATTTGAGAAGGCAAAGCCTTGATAAGAGAAAATGATACAGGACGTAGGAAAAGTTACCCAGCTACAGGAGTAAGTGCTGTAAGAAGAAAAAGCAGCCTTAATACATAGCTACACAGGGGACTTGGTAGACTCTTTCCACAGGGAAATAAAAAGAAACAGTACCCCTGGTGGCCAAACCTAAATCATAAAACAGTACAAGAGATCTATATGTGTTGGCAACTAAGAAAGGAAATGCTTGATGCCGTTCCTCAAAGAAGCTTTGCTTCCTCAGTGAGACAAAGCTGTTACAATTCTCCAGCGTCTGTCCCTGTATAGGATCCTTTGTCCTCACTCCTCCCAGGGGAAGAGCACACTCACATCCTCAAATGAGACTGACTCTTGGAACAATGCACATCTAATCCATCTGAAGTATTCAAAACTGCAGCTATTGACAAAGAAAGGGTATTTAAGAAATAATTCTTTGTCACATTCATTGCTTGGTCTATCAGAAAAAGTTTATATATGGTGTTTACTATGAGTCTTGGGTTTTTTGTTTTGTTTTGTTTTATTTTGTTTTGAGACAGGGTCTTGCTTTGTACACCTCACTATGTAACCCAGGCAAGCCTTGAACTCAGCAATCCTCCTGCCTCTGCCTCCCGAGTGCTGAGATTACAAGTGTGAGCCACCATGCTCTGCATTGTGGTATGTGGTACTGATTGCTGGTGGGTGTGAGTCATCACACCCAGTATTGTTTTGTGTGGTTACCTGGGATGAAACTAGGGACCTTGCACTTGCTAGGCAGGCACTGGAACCACTGAGCTAAATCTCCAGCCCCGTTTTGTGTTTTATAGCAGAAAGAGAAACTGTGAAAGTATCCAGTAGTATCTATGCTATATAGCTACACATCCATACATAGAATATGCACAGAACTCTCACTCCTATGGATATGAAAACTTGCATTCATTTTCCTATGTCAAAGCACCTTTGTGTTTTAGGAACAAATGTTCCTGGTTGGGGCCTGCTGTCCTTTTCTTTTCCTTGTGGCACTGGAAATTTTACCCAGGGGCTTCACATTGAGCTACATCCCAACCCAATGTTTTTGTTTGTTTGTTTGTTTGTTTTAAATTTTGAGACAGGGTCTCACTAAATCACTAAGTTGCCATGCCGAGGCAAGCTTGCAATCCTGCCTCAGCTTCCTAGAGTCCTAGGCTTATAGGTATATACTGTCATGCTTGACTTTAGCATTTCTTGAGGAGCAGTTCTAGGGGCAACACTGTCTTGGCTTTTATTTATCTGGGATATCATAACTTCTCTCTCAAAAGTTGAAAGACAACTTTTTTGAATATGGAATTGTTTTTATCCTTTATTGTTGTTGCATGGGACTGCACACAGGAGGATGAGGTGCAAAGTCACAAAGGCACACCAGGTTCTGGGGAAGTTTCTGGAATGCTTCTGTTTAATGAATGCAGTTTAGGGCATTGTATAGCACAAGCAGTGCAAGGGGTTTACGGTGGCTTTTGGATATTGGTCTATGGTTGTCAGAGAAGGGGCCCAATGTTGGGAAGGACTGGGCAATCTCTGGGCTTGGCATGCCCTCATTAGCTCAACACTCACTTTGGTCTCAACTTAGTCTACAGAGGCCCAAGGGCTCTCTCAAGACCTAGGAGACTGGTGTGCAGTGCATTTGGCTCAGCCAGACGTGAATTTGACCATCACTTTACTGCTTTCAATATATCAACTCACTGCCTTCTAACCTCCAAGGTTTCTGCACGTACATCTGTTGATAACACTGACAAGATTTCATTGCATATAATAAATTACTTCTCTCCTTTGCTTTGTTCCTGTTCTTTATGGTGCCAGGGATCAAATTTGGTACCTTATATGTACTAGGCAATTGCTCTTCCACTGAGCTGTAACTACTTTGAAGATTCTCTTCCTTGTGTTGGCCTTTGACATTTTGACGATAAGTGCCATATACCTGTCTTTGATTTTTTTTTTTTTTTTTTGCTTTTTGAGACAGGGTCTCATTTTGTAGTTCAGGCTGGCCCTGAGCTCACTATGGTGCCCAGGCAAGCCGCTGCGAACTCAGCAATCCTCCTGTCCCTGCCTCTTGAGTGCTGGGATTACAGGCGTGAGCCACCATGTCCGGCATTGTAGTATGCGGTGTTGATTGTTGGTGGGCGTGTCTCCACGCCCAGCATTATATGTGGTTACCGGGGATTGAACTCAGGACCTTGCGCTTGCAAGGCAGGTGCCGGGACCACTGAGCTAACCCTCCAGCCCTACCTGTCTTTGATTTTATCTTTCTTGGCTTTTATTGAGTTTCCTTCAAGTTCATATTCATCTGTTTTATCAAAATTTGAAACACCATTATCTCTTCTCTCACCCCTTCATCTCTCTCACTCCAACAATGTATATATTGATTCACTCAACCATGTCCTAGTCTCAAAATGTGGCAGAAATGTAAAAAAATACAAGCCTCTGTTCCAAAAATCTGCCTGACCCTAAGTGACTCTCCTCCTGGCATACCCACTTCCTCCGGAATGTGACCCCATATCCTTTCCAAATGATGGAAGAGATGGTCTAGGTAGTCTGCCATGGGATACCTCCCCTGAGAAGACACCACCCTGTTCTATGACTGACACAATTCACAGATAAAGGCTGGGAATTAGTTTTATTACATCCTGACATCTTGTGAACATAAGGCACTGTTTCTCTTCAAGGCTAGGATAAGAAAGTGACTGAGGAATGACCAACTGCCTTTGTTTCTTGTTTCTGTAACTTGCTTGCTACACAGCAAAGTTGCTCAGCCATTTCTGAATAGAGTCCACAGAGCCTTTATACTACTTAAATAGTGTCCTCCTGACTCCCATTTGTCTGTCTCTGCTCTTCAGAGTGGATCATTTCAAATCCTATCTCCAAATTTATTGATTCTTATGCCTATTCAATATACTTTTGAATTCCACTATTAAATTTACTTATTGTATTTTCAGCTTCTGAATTTTTCATTTGCTGCTTTTGTTGTTTCCTTTATTCATATCATCTTTCATCTTTGAACATCTTTTTTTTTTTTTTTTTTTTTTGCTTTTGAGACAGGGTCTCGCTTTGTAGTTCAGGCTGGCCCTGAGCTATGGTAACCAGGCAAGCTGCCGCAAACTCAGCAATCCTCCTGTCTCTGCCTCCCGAGTGCTGGGATTACAGGCGTGAGCCACCACGTCAGGCATTGTGGTATGCGGTGTTGATTGTTGGTGGGCGTGTCTCCACGCCCAGCATTATATGTGGTTACCGGGGATCAAACTCAGGACCTTGCGCTTGCGAGGCAGGCGCCGGAACCACTGAGCTAACCCTCCGGCCCATCTTTGAACATCTTTAAGATAGTGTTTTAGAATATTTCCCTTTAAGTCTATAATCTGGTCTTTCTCAGTTTCTATTGATTTATATTTCTTCCTTTATAGAGGCCACCATACTTTCCTGTTTCTTTATACACCCCATGATTTTTTGTTGTCAAAAGCTGAATTTTATAAATGTGATATTTCTGGAGAATTCTTTCTCAGGATTTTCTTTCTTTTCTTTCATTCTTATTCTTAAAATCACTGTAGGGTTTCTGCACCAAAGACCAGTCTGAGATGTATATGTAGGTCTTCTGGGGTCATTTCTTAGCCTTTACCTTTCCCAGAGCATGTGTATTGGCCTTTTAAATGTTGCTCATGAGCTGGGTTCTGAGAATTTTCAGCCTCTATTCCTGGAAGCAAGCTTAGAGGTAACTCTTTCAAATGGAGAACAGCCTGCTTCTCCATTTTGTAGATGACATGAAGTTTAGAGGAATGATCATCCCAAAGGATCCCAAAGGATGATCATTGGAAGGGATGATATTAAATGTCACTTCTTACCTGCTCAGGTATCTGAAAGGATTGTGCTCTTTAAAAGTCCCTGAGGGGGCCAGGGATTTAGCTCAGTGGTTTAGCTCAGTGGTTCTGGTGTCTGCCTCACAAGCAATAGGACCTGAGTTCCATCCCTGGTACTACATACCACAATGCTGGTGGTGGTGGCTCACACCTGTAATCCCAGCACTCAGGAGGCAGAGGCAGAAGGATTGCCCTGAGTTCTAGGCTTGCCTGAGCTACATAGTGAGTTCAGGGCCAGCCTCAACTACAGAGGGAGACCATGTCTCAAAAAAACCCAAAAAAAACAAAAAGTGCCTGAGGAATAAGGATGTAGTTCCATGGTCAAGAATTTTCCAGCATCTTCAGGGACCTAGGAAGAAGTATCAGAGCTAAGAGGAGGACTGGCTGGGAAAGGGAAGTAGTATCTCATCAAAAGGTAGAGGCAGGAGGCTGGGATGTACTATATAGCTCCCAGGCACTGAGTTGCAGGTGAAAATGCAGAGGAACCTCAGGATTAGTTCTCACAAAGAGCTTGGGGGAAATGTAGCACCATCACCCTGCAATCCCCTGTGGGAACCAGGGTAATTAGAACGTTCATGTAATTAGAACGTTCATGTTAGAGTCTAGTTTCCTGTGAGTCAACAGCACATAGTAAAATAATAATAATTAGGCAGAAATGAGGCTTAGAGAAGCTGAGCTTGGGCCTGATCCATGCTACTCTGGGTAGCAAAAGACCGCAGGCCCCAGCCTGCTATACCTTTTATTCGGTACCTTTAGAGTAACAAAATATAACAGACTCCCAAGGCATGGCAGACACCCACAGTAATCCTACAAATACTATGCAAATGAAGATCCCTCAGGGCAGGACAGACACCTGCAATGGCTTAGTTCCATCCTGAAGCATCACAGCATGTAGGACCACCAGAGTCTTTGTTGTCAGCAGAGGGAAGATGAGTTGAGTCCAAAGTCCATCTGCACCTGGAAGACCTAGTCAATTTCGACCTTCCAATTATTTCTCCTAAACAGGAATGTTCCCAAGAGTCCCCAGCTAGGGTAGTAACAGGTGGTATCTCAAAACATCAGTAGTATCCATGGAGTAAGCCCTCCCAGAAGTATAGCTGGTGTGAAGTCCTGGGGCACATGAGACAAGGGAAGGAAAAGCTCAAACTGCCTCTTGAAAGTTTATCAGAAAACAGTTTTCAGGCATTGGAAGTGACTGGTCACAAAGTACAAATCTATGACCCTCAGTTGCCATCCCGGCTCCACATAATGAACTGGGGGATGACCCATTCATTAGTTGTGAAATTAGTCTAAGGGAACAAGTATTTCTTTTAATAGAATACAATACAATGCAAAAGAAAAGTATCAAAAATACATTAGGTCATTAGGACCAAGTGCTGTCTCATGAAACAAAAAATTGGGTCAAATATCTGGGGAAATACCTCTCACATATTGTCCCTAGTGCCTCATGCTCTTCTTCTAGATACCCACTTGGCTTCTCTCTTAAGGTAGCCTCCTTAGTGAAGTATGTTCCTCCTTATCTAAAACCAAGTTATCTTCTGTCAATTTCTCCTATTCTTTATAGCACTGAACACCATCATGTCCTTTGTAAATTTACTTTATGTTTGTCAAGGGCTGACAATAAATTGTAGTGCAAGAAGCTAGACGTGATGGCACCTGCCTCCCATCCCAGCACTCAACAGGCCAAAGCAGGAAGACCAAAGAGTTCAAGGCCAGCCTGAGATACATAGTGAGTTCAGCCCTGGCCTAGATTTCATAGTGAGTCTCAACACACACACACACACACACACACACACACACATACACACACACACACACACACAATGCATTTTCTTGATATGACACCCAGCTGGAGCAAGCACATAACGCTTGTGACTTCCCAGTCAGAGTACCTGAGAGCAGGTTCATGTTGATTTACTGGGGAACAAATGACTGCTTCTGTATTCACAACAATGCAGGCCAGGAAGAAAGAATCTTCTTGGGTAAATGCCTATTTTGTGACCAGCACAAGTTCTACTATTAGGAAATGCTGAAAGCTGCATCACGGAGACATGAAACAGCCACAACAAGTGCTGGTCACAACACCACAGCAAATCACAGGGTCCCCTGATCAGATGCTCTGATGTTTACCTGGAATAAGGCAGGGCTGCTTACTTCATAAATGGGAAATCTCAAAAAGAGAAATTTGAGTAATGTACTTTAATACAATGCTTACTCCATGTGTCTCCCCAAGGATGGTATACTTGGCACAGGGCTTCATTCCATAGGGAATTTATTTATGACACTATTGAAGTATAACAATGAACACAACTTTCAACTAACAGAATAACTTTATTTTTCATACTGAACCTTTTACACAGGGATTTACAGAAATTTAAAACACCACACTACTTACTTTACCTTTTTTCACCCAAATTCTCCCTTCACCCTCCTCTGTGCCCACCAGGGCTCACCTAAAATGCATCTGCTTGGGTTCTTCATAGGGAGGCATAAGCAATTTGGTGGGCAGTTCTGGTAGTGATGACACAGATCTCATGGGGCTCTGAGGACTCCCATCTTTGTCCTGAGGACTTAGAACTGGAATGCCTTCCTGCAGGCATTAGTTTCTAGGTGTTTCAATATTTCTTGTTTTTGGCTTACATTGTGGTAGTTAAGTCTGCCAGTAAAATATTTTAAGTTGTTTATTTTTTTCCCTTCTGTATGGGCCCTATACAAACATCCATGCTTGTATCAACCTACAAAAATACTTCCCCCTACAATCATTGTACAGAACATTAATACTGAGTGTTCCTCTGGATCAGCTGGAATGCCATCAACTCTAAGTATAAGAAAGTCCCAAGAATAAGTAAGAAAGAATTATCACAGGTAAAACAAGGTCCCAGAAGAAAGCTGGTAGAATCGAGCGGATTAATGACATCATGTGGAGCCAATTTCTCTCACCTTGTGCACTGTCCTCTTCAGGGTAGTGTCCAACAGGGGCACAAACTATCAGCCATATCACACATAGACATGAGAAAGTCCAGTGAAGAGGACTCTTTATATCTTTCAGGTCTTCTATCATTACTTTATAACTGAAATCTTTCCCAGAAGTACTGCAGCATATCTACCCCAAAACAACTCATTGCTCACATGTTCACCCTGGACTTATCCTCAAGTCATGTAGAGGAAGACAGACCAAAACAAAAACAAAAACAAAAACAAAAAAACACAGCTCAGCATGGAAGCAGCGGGTGGGAAGTGCCTGTTACCAATGGGTTCCCAAAGAACACAGGAACAAGACAAGAGAGGAAGAGACACAAGACAGCATAATCTAAGTACAAGCACATATTTCCTGAGGTACATAGAACTAGGGTTACAGTGACATGTCAAGAATATGAAAGGGGCACCTCATTACAGACCACCACTTTTCATTTGTACAGGATTAGTGTATAACTGATGTTGACCTTAGTTTAACTGTGTAACCACTATTCTTATTAACAGCATTTGTATGACTTAATCAGAGACAGATGAAAAAACTCAGGAAAACTGTTTAACTTCTTCACTGAAGAGGAAGTTTGATAACACTGGCCATATTTACATATGCCAAGAAGCAGCCAAAAGTAGGTGACATAGTTCTTTGTAAAAAAATATTTCACTTGGGCCGGAGATTTAGCTCAGTGGTTCTGGCGCCTGCCTAGCAAGGGCAAGGTTCCTGGTTCAGTTCCGGATAACCACACACACAACAATACAGGGCATGGTGACTCACACCCAACAGCAATCAGTACCACATACCACAGTGCTGGGTGTGGTGGCTCACACCTGTATTCCCAGCACTCGGGAGGCAGAGGCAGGAGGTTTGCTGAGTTCCAGGCTTGACTGGGCTATATAATGAGCTCAGGGCCAGCCTCAACTACAAAAAGAAAGAAAGAAAGAAAAGAAAGAGGGTATGTGGTTTATGCTTTAAATCTGCCAAGTATCTCTTCACATGTACTAATAGGTATGCTTGTCAATATGTGATAACAGTTCTCTAAGAAAAGAGAAATTGTGAAATATAGAGTTTTCTATAGTATAATATTCTGATTAGGGTGAGGATACCAGCACATGGTGTTGGGAAGATTCATGCAGCAGCACAGATCATGGAGCACTCTCACCGTACAGATACACAATATAAGCAATCTAAACAAAAAAGATAACTGAAATGTAGCCAAACTACTAGCAAGTGATGAGTATTATCTTTCAAAACATAACTGTAAATTTATTGGGCCGGAGGGTTAGCTCAGTGGTTCTGGCGCCTGCCTTGCAAGTGCAAGGTCCTGAGTTCAATCCCCGGTTAACCACATAAAATGCTGGGCATGGAGACTCACGCTCACCGGCAATCAATACCACATACCATACCACAGTGCTGGGTGTGGTGGCTCACGCCTGTAATCCAGCACTCGGGAGGCAGAGACAAGAGGATTGCTGAGTTCGAGGCTTGCCTGGACTACATAGTGAGCTCAGGGCCAGCCTGAATTACAAAGCAAGACCCTGTCTCAAAAACAAAAACAAAAACAAAAAAAAACCATAACTAAATTTATACAATTTTAAATAATGACCATGTTTAACAATTGGCTGACAATTGGTTTACAACAATCCTGAAAATTTAACAATCAGCAGTACTTACAGGTCAGCATGAGATGACATGGGGATATCATGAAGGCTAGGTATGTGCAAATATATTTACATATATGTACATATACATATAGACACATTCACATATATGTACACACACATATATATAATCTGAAGAACAAAGACACTGGTGGGATTTAAGTGAAAAATATTAATATATACAATAAGTTACTAAACTAAGGGATCATGGGCTCCCACATATAAATCCAGTACACCCTAAATTTCTGTTACATTAGCATATTCACACGAGGCCAACAAACATCAGGGACTCTTCACATGTATGTTTAATATTACTATCATTTGACTTTTAAGCTTCAGATTCCACTGTGAATATGGGTAAAATTAATATTGACATGTATCTATATAGCACATGTTTTGTATCACATCTGGCAGCCAACACAACAAATTTTAAAGTTTTTTTTTAACAATACTACTTAAATGGATAGACTTCATACAAATTATTCAACTAAAAGTTATTTCTCTTGAAAGGTTTCACCAATTTAAGTGACATGTCACTTTCTAATATTTTGTGGCATTCTTTGGCTTTTGCTAATCTTATTTCTAAAACTGTACAGTAACTCTGACAGGTGTTTGAAGGCTTCTGATCACTCAGGATGATGGAAGAGCTTTGACCCTTGTGTGAATTCTCTGATGCTTGGTGAGTACTGACCTCTGACTAAAGGTCTTCCCACATGCATTACATTCATAGGGCTTCTCCCCTGTGTGAGTTCTCTGATGTTTAGTAAGAGCTGATTTTTCACAGAAAGTCTTCCCACATTCATTACATTTATAGGGTTTCTCTCCTGTGTGAGTTCTTTGATGTACAATGAGGTTTGACTTCACACAAAAGGACTTCCCACAATCATTACACAGGAAGGGCTTCTCCCCTGTGTGTGTCCTCTGATGGACAGTCAGGGCTGATCTATGGCAGAAGGATTTCCCACATGCACTGCACTCATAGGGTTTCTCTCCTGTATGAGTCCTCTGGTGTTCAGTGAGGTTTGACTTCACACAGAATGTTTTTCCACACTGCTTACAGGCATAGGGTTTCTCTCCTGTATGTGTTCGCTGATGGTTGGTAAGGTGTGGTTTCTGGCAGAAGGCTTTCCCACATTCAGAGCATTCATAGGGCTTCTCTCCTGTGTGCGTTCTTTGATGTTGGGTTAGGTTTGACTTCTCCCAGAAAGTCTTGCCACATTCACCACATTCAAAGGTTTTTTCTCCTGAGTGACCTCTCCGAGATTGGGTTAGATGTGGCTTCTTCATGAAATTATTCCCATTTTCATGGTACTCATAAGGTTTTTCCTCTGAGTGTACTATCTGATGTTTAAAGAGGGGTGATTTTTCCCATGTTTTGTCATTCACTTTATATTCTTGGGGAATCTTCCTTGTGTAAACTCCCTGATGGGTAATGAAAGCTGAGTTGTCACAGATTTCCCCATATTCGTTGTATTCATAAGGACTGCCCCTGGTAAGAGCTCTTTGATGTCCAAATTGTAAATCCATATACAAGGCCTTCCCACAGATACTGCATTCATGTGGCTCCAAGTCCAAACAATTTCTCTGAGATATATCGAGCTTTAAACTGTTGAACATTCTTCCACATGTGGTGTACCTGCAGAGTGTCTCCCCTATTTGGGACTTCTGATTTGTAAAAAAGGTTGTCTGTTCATGGAAGCCTGGTCTATTTTCAGTATACTCAAAGGGTTCATCAAAAATTGGTTGAGGGAGATCCTGATGCCTGAGGACATTCCTGTTTTGATCATATCTATAAGATTTCTCTTCACGAGGAATTTCTTCATGCCTTGTATCAAAAGGTAATCTCTCACATATATTAAACTCATCAGACCTCTTTTTGGAATAGGTTTTTTTATTAATAAGTAACCCTGAAATGTTTTTCAAACTCATTTCACAAGAGTCACATATTTTGAAGGGAAACTTTTTGGATGCAATTGTGTTTATGTCCAGACTGAAAGTTTTCTGAATGCTGTCACCACTTTCCACACTTACTGTTTTGTTGCTGGTGAATATGAGCTGCCAAAAATGTTCACCTTGATTTTCCTGGTTGTTGTCTAGCAGGCCATCAGCTTTCCATTTCCTTTCTAAAAATGAGCAAAATAACCACACCTTATGAATATTAATGCTTTCTAATGAACTCTGACTTTATATAACTACCCTTTACCACTGTCAATTCCTTTGTCAGACTAGGTTTCCAGTAGTGAACTAAACTTATTTCTTTCTCCCTCCAATTTAAGTGGAAAACAGAAACACACGGAAGCAGGAACCTCAGGGAGGCAATGACACTCAATGTTACAATAAATTTAATCTTTAAAACTGGGTATGAGGGCCAGAGAATTAGCTCAGTGGTTCCAGCGCCTGCCTTGCAAGCGTAAAGCCCTGAGTTGGATCCCAGTAACCACATACAATGCTGGGCGTGGTGACTCACGCCCACCAGCAATCAATACCACATACCACAATGCCGGGCGTGGTGGCTCACGCCTGTAATTCCAGCACTCGGGAGGCAGAGACAGGAGGATTGCTGAGTTTGAGGCTTGCCTGGGCTACATAGTGAGCTCAGGGCCAGCCTGAACTACAAAGCGAGACCCTGTCTCAAAAAAAACCAAAAAACTGGGTATGAAAAATGCATAGCCGGACAATAGAATGATGGATTAAGAAGTAGAGAAATTTGGAGACAATAAGGTGAACCCAAAAGAGACAAAGGGAAGATAAAGACAAGAAGCCCAGGAGTTTCAGAAAATGATCTCTCTTGGGCAAAGGTAGAATAGAGTTTAATCTTGACCCCTTAGGCATGAAACTTGGGGGCAGACTCCCAAACTTAACTGTTTCTTTTTTGCACATCAACACCAAATTAAAGATCTGTAAATACCAATTTCTTCAGGTTCTAAAGAATGCTCAGATGGCCAAGGATCTAATTCAATTTTACTTATAAGGATGATTTTCTAAAATCTGTGGAAAAACATAGTAGAGAAGGTGAGATGAATTCCCACAGACATTATGAATAGGGATGAAGTTTGGAGATAATTATTCAAAGAACAGGAAATTCACAGAGAACTGGATGAACTGTTTTTAAATACACAGAGTTAGAAAAATGAAACAAAGGAAGAAATCAGTTTGGAAAATGAAGAACATGGCTTATAACCATATACACTTACAGCCCGATCATTATAGTAGAACTCTCACCACTGTGCATGTCTATTCCTCTACAAATATATATAATTGGTACTGGGGATCAAACTTGGGCCCTTACCTAGCTATTTTAAGCTTGGCTTTATTTCTAGATTTTTATTTTATACTTATGTTTAATGCTTTAAAATCTCATTTGTGGCTTTTATTTACATTTGGGCCCTGTAAGAGCCATTTTTCTGTATGTTTACTCAGACTTTCAGTACACTTTATCACAAAATTCTTTATTACAAAAATTCTTGGCTATACTTCAGTGTTTCTGTCCTGTAGCAACATTAATCATATCTGCTGGGTATTGTGGCACACATCAATAATCTTAGCCATTGGTGGAAGCATGAGGACTCCAAGTTTGAGGGCAGCCTAGCTAATTAGCAAGACCCTATCTCAAAACAAAAAAGGAGTGGGGTTTTAGCTCAGTGGCAGAGTTAAGTACGATGCCACACACCCACACACGCACACACAAACTATGGCACAGTGTCCTTGAATCTACTGCTCCAAAGACCAACAGACAGAAGTTGTCATCATGGCAAAAATAAATTGAGACAAACAAAAAATACTTTATACCAATTGATTCACATTATTACAAATATTTATACAGCTATAGTTAATTATCAACTCTTCTAAATTTCTCATTAACAACACATCTTTCACTCAACTAGAAGCATTCTAGCCTTTCTTTAATTAAAAAAGCAACAATGATAAAATAGCAAAAGAATAAATGCCAAAAATATAGTAACCCTACCATTTTAAGACTCTACGTGTTCTGTCCTTTAGTAGCTGCTGTCCACGTAACTAACACAAACCCCTTGTTCCATGCTAAGCCTCTATGTAACCACAGTCTAGCTTATGGCCTACATGAGTAGTCTCATTTCCCTTGCTTCTTTTGAGATAAAAATATGGTAATGATTCTTAAAAATTAATGTATAGGGGGCTGGAGATTTAGCTCAATGGTTCCAGCACCTTCCTACCAAGCACAAGGTCCCTGGTTCAATTCTCGGTAACCACACAACAATACCAGATGTGGTGACTCATGCCCACCAGCAATCAGTACCACATACCACAATGCTGGGTATGGTGGCTCACAGCTGTAATCCCAGCACTCGGGAAACAGAGGCAGGAGGGTTGCTGAGTTCCAAGTTTTCCTGGCCTACACAGTGAGCTCAGGGCCAGCCTGAACTACAAAGTAAGACCCAGTCTCAAAAAAAAATTTAAAAAACCCAATGTATAGGGTCGAGGATATAGCTCAGTGGTGCTGCACCTACCTGGCAAGCACTGAGTTTGATCCCCAGTACTCCAGGAAAAAAAAAAAGATAGACCTGGGCCAGAGGGTTAGCTCAGTGGTTCCGGTGCCTGCCTCACAAGCTCAAGGTCCTGAGTTCGATCCCCAGTAACCACATACAATGCTGGGCATGGAGACTCACGCCCACCAGCCATCAATACCGCACATACTGCAGTGCTGGGTGTGGTGGCTCACACCTGTAATCCCAGCACTCGGGAGGCAGAGACAGGAGGATTGCTGAGTTCGAGGCTACATAGTGAGCTCAGAGCCAGCCTGAACTACAAAAGTGAGACCCTGTCTCAAAAAAAAAAAAAAAAAAAGACCAAAAGCAGTGTATATACAGATTATTTATAATCTCTACCTAATGATTCAAGGTATCAGGGTAAAATATGGGAATGTGCATTTAGGAAGAATGGGGTTTTTTTGAACAGATAGAAGAGAATTTCTCCTAATCTTGGATCTATAGGCAGTCAATACTTTGCTAAAAAGTCAGTATTAGAACAAGTAAGAGTGGTTCTTTTTAGAAGAATAAAATCCCTGGGGAAAGAGACTCTGCAACAGCCATATGATCTTCTGAATGTGGGACTTATAGCCACTAATGGGTTACAGGTATAAAATATGGATTATTGCCAGGCATGGTGGCTCATGCCTGTAATCCCAGCACTCGGGAGGCAGAGGCAGGATTCCTGAGTTCGAGGCTTACCTGGGCAACATAGTGAGCTCAGGGCCAGCCTAAACTACAAAGCAAGACCCTGTCTCAAAAAAAAAAAAAAGGATTATTAATAGTAAAATATTGCTCTAATTTAAAACAATAAAAATAACAAGCTACTACCATGTACCACTATGCACTACTGAAACACTTTACATATTCAATATTATCTGCAAAAAGTGAAATAGATTTTATGTAAGTGAAAACATGTATAAACACAATTTAGGATACAGTATAATATGAAGTGAGTATAAATTATAGAGCAGAAAAAAATAAATATTAAGATAGAACAGAACCACACTACAATAGTGAATGAAAGAAGACTTTTAGTTCATTCTATAGGTAACTCTGTCAGATCAGTGAAAAATAAATTGAATGCTTAGGTAAGAACAGAAAGATCTAATTAGGAATTGCAGATAATCAGGAATGAAGGAATGCAGATGCATCTCTGATTTTGATTATTACCTGTAAAAAGAGAGAATATAGCTGGGCGTGGTGGCTCATGCCTGTAATCCCAGCACTCGGGAGGCAGAGACAGGAGGATTGCTGAGTTCAAGGCTTGCCTGGACTACACAGTGAGCTCAGAGCCAGCCTGAACTACAAAGCGAGACCCTGTCTCAAAAAGGAAAAAAAAAAAAAAGAGAGAGAGAGAGAGAATATGATAAGATGTGGGCAGTTTTGAAAGACAATGAGTATTTTGAAGCTACTAAGAGGTGATAGAGGTTTGTACAGGGACTCCAGAAGCCACTCTGACTTCTGGGAAATGGGATTGTTGGCTTCTGCATAGCTCAAGTTGTTCCTTCTCAATCTCTTCTACTAGATGGCTTTAACCTCTGTGAAAAGTAGTACTGTTCCAGGACTGCTCCCACCTACACACAACCAGGTTCTAGGAAAGGGTGACAAACTATGACCATAGGCAATGCACCTGCCACTAAAGACCATCTTTCAAGATTTAAAGGGAAAAGTTTAAAGAAGCAGTAGGGAGGTGGGAGGAGGAAGAAAAGGACAGGGAAGAAGAGGGGAAAAATGAGTAAGTTAAAGGAGGATCAATAGCAGCAATGAGGGCCACATATGGCCCAAGAAGTCTAATGCATTCACTATCAGGTTTTTTTTTCCCTTTTTTGCAGTACTGCAGACTTTAAATTAATTAACTGACTTTATACAAATACCTTTAACATTGTCAATTCCTTTGGCAGACTAGGTTTCCTGGAGTGAACTGAACTTATTTCTTTCTCCCTCCAGTTTAAATGGAAAACACAAATACGTGGAAGAAGGGAGATGAAGCTGGCAATGACACTGAGACCTGTCAAGCAAGTATTCTAACATTGAGCTAAGCCCAGAGCCCTTTTTATTTTTTAGACAGAGATTCACTAAACTGCCTTGAATTTGTGATCCTCCCGCTTCAGCCTTCTGAATTACTAAGATTATAGACTACCACCTCACCCAGCTCTATCGGGTCCTTTACCATGAATATTCATCATCAAATATTTGTTTAAATGGATTTATTGAAGTATATAAATATATGGTATATATGTCAGGTAACAAAAGGTATTTTAAGAATAAGACAGAAGGTGAAGAATTTTAAAAGATAAAGAAAATCTAAGCAAGAAAATATCTTGGAGGCCAGAGATTTAGCTCAGTGGTTCTGGCACTTGCCTACCAAGTGCAAGGTCCCTGGTTCGATGCCCGGTAACCACAGACAACAATACCAAGTGTGGTGACTTACACCCACCAGCAATCAGTACCTGTGGGGAGCAGTCTGAGGGTCTTCACTGTTAGACCTGGAGATCTGCACTGGGTCCTGCCCTAACTTAAGTTGGGAGATCTGCACTTTAAAGAGTGCTGCCCAGTTCCTGAGAAAAGCTGCAACTTCAGCCAGGGTTGCTGCCTTGGGATGCCTTAGCAGTGAAGGTCAGAAGTAAATCTCTGGCCCAAGGTCACTCTCCATTTGCTCCTTAATTAAGAATTTGCTGTTCTTTCCTTAGTGATTAGGTTGATCAACAAACTCCCTTGTGATGCGCTGAAGGTAAAGTTATTCTTGTCTCTTGACTGCTTGTCCTAATGATCTAATAGACTGGGAATGGAAAAGGAAAGTGGCCTTCTGAAAGTTGATGATAGGAAAGTTAAATTTTTAGAAAGAATGAACTAGTTGTAGGCTAGGTGTGAAGGATAAATCACTACTTTTGTTTTGTCTTTTTTTTTTCTTTGCTTGCAGTTCTCTGTTTCCAATGTCTAACTGTGACTGTAGATAATTGTTAGCCGCTTCTGACATTACTAATGTCCTTGAAATCTGTATAAGTATAGCACCATGAATAAACTCAGAGCCTTTTGAGATTGATTGCTCCTCCCGATCCCATTATCCTGTCTTCTTTCTTTTCTTAACCTGCATCCCTTGACTTCGTGACCTGCTGTTTTGTCCGGCTGGCTCCAGCAGTACCACATACCACAGTGCTGGGTGTGGTGGCTCATGCCTGTAATACCATGCCTGTAATACCTCCCGCACTGGGGAGACAGAGGTAGGCAGATTGCTGAGTTCGAGGCCTGCCTGGGCTACACAGTGAGCTCAGGCCCAGCCTGAAGTACAAAGCAAGACCCTGTCTCAAAAGAAAAAAGAAAAAATCTAAAATAAAGCCAACTGACTTCAGTTTAGGTTTTGTGTGTGTGTGTGTGTGTGTGTGGTGCCGGGGATCAAACTCCAGCCCTTGTGCTTCCAAAATAGGTGCGGTACCACTTGAGCTAAATGCTAAATCCCCAGCCCTAGCCAACTGATTTTGGATTATGGGTACAAGTAAGTCATTCAAAAGTGCCAAAGAAAGAAAAGTATTTATGAGTGAGAGTAACTAAGGTAACAAGACAATCAAGTGTGGTGGTACATCCCTATAATCTCAGCACGTTGGGAGACTGAGGAAGGAGGATTCCAAGTCAGAACTAGCCTGAGCATTTAGCAACTCAGCAAGACCCTTTCACCAAAAGCAAAAAAGGGGTTGGGGAAATAATAGCTCAGTGTGAAGGCCTTGGGTTCAACCCAAGAGGAAGAAAGGTTAGCAGGATGAACAGGATGTAGGCCACATTTCCAAACATCTCTGGCTAACAGTCAAAGTTTGTGAAAAATATTCCAAAGGTAACAATCCCTAAACTAATGACCTAAGATTAATTTCCTCTTGCTTTCACTGCCTGTGGCCCTGTAACTCACCTGGGTGGTAGTGGCTTGAGAATTCTTTCTCCAATGTCCAGGGCTCTTCCCCTTGCTCTATCTTGAAGATCACATCTGGCTTAGCAATGCAATACCCTAGCAAGAGAAAAGAACTAGTGGGGAAGCAGTTCACCTCTGGCAGACATTAAAATCTCAAAAGAAAGAGAAGTAGTTTCAAGAGCTGCTCAAAGGAGGTATCTGAATGAACCAATCCCTTAGGAGGTAAGAACACATTCTTTGTAACAGTCATAAGGTATCTATCATCTCAGAGCCTTGAATCTGTTTTTTTTTTCCTTTGCAATACCAGGGATACAACTCACAACTCACAACATTGCACTTACAAGGCAGGTGGTAGTGGTGCCACTGAGCTAAATCCCCACCTAGAATCTCAAACTTTATACCAGAAAACTACAGAACTTTCAGGAACTGAAAATGCATGTGATGATGATACATAAAAAAATTCTTACCTACTGAGACAAGGTTACTGTAATTTTCCAGGGTCACATCCCTGTACAGGATCTTCTGAGTGGGGTCCAGCAGACACCATTCTTCCTTAGTGAAGTCCACACACACATCCTTGAATGACACTTGCTCCTGAAAGAGAATGTCCTTTTTCTATGTGGTCAAAATTAGACACAGAAATGCTTCAACAGAACTAATATCTTTAGAGTTTACTGAAAAATGACACATAGGATAGTTCCTTTTGTGCTACAATATGTAAAACAATACAATATATATTTTATATAAATTGAGTTTCTACTGAGGGTCTGGGTCTGTCACAGTTGCAACATGAAGCATGGTTTGTTTGGAAGTGCTTATGGCTCAATCAGGACACACTCATATGAACATTATTAAGTGAGCACTGTAAGAGCTAGGATAGCCAGAGCAGGATAGGGTCAGGAAGAACAATGTGTTTCACATTATAAGTAACTTTCATGAGGAAGTAAAATTTGCATTCATTAAGATAAATAATTGGATTGAAATTCACACTGTGCTAGCCCTGACCAAGGGAAAACCATGAATGATTAAAGTGACCAGAGAAAAAGGTAAATCTTCTCTCCTTGAAGAGATCATCTTCTGGGTTTGCTATGGATTTTTGTTTGTTTTTAAATACAATATTCAGCTGAGCATGGTGGTGCACACCTGCAACACCAGCATTCAGGAGGCTGTGGCAGAAATGCCACAAGTTTGAGGTCAGCATGTACTACATAGTAAGACCTTGTCTCAAAACAAAACAAAAAACATAGTATTTGTCATCCAGTAAAAAGTTTCATGGTATATGTAACAAGACCCAAGAAAAAAAGACAATAAGAGCAAAGCCATGGATGATCCAAGTATTGGATTTAAGAAGTTGAAAATGAACTATGATTGATATATTCAACAAAGGAGGAAAATATGTACAAAATAATGACAGAAAATGTTCACCATCTATAAGGTACTTGTGTTGTATGGCAAGCAAGCCTGTTGACCTCTGAAGGGTCTGCTGCAGGGTCCCTGTAGGCATCCACAGGTGTGGATTTCAGAAGGGCACACACCTTGTCACTCCCTGATAAAGAGCAGCCCATACACCCCAGCTGTTTGAGTAGTCTGGTTATGCTGACTCTGTACAACCTAGCATTTTGGCACATGCCAGGTGGATAATAAATCTGTGACCAGCCGGTAAGAACTATGGGCAGCAAGTGTCCCTCAGGCTTCCCTAACACACAACTCACATGTGTTGTCTCATAAGTTCTTGGGACATAAGCATGTTCTGCAAGACCCCACCAGGAGAAGACTGCATCTTGCTGATTTTACTATCTTTTATTTTTAACAAATTGAGTTTATTGGTACATTTTAGGAATACATTGTGATCAGATTCCTCATTGGCAATTTGTACCTGTACATAATATATTTTGATTTTTTTCACATTTTCCTGCCCTCCCTTTACTTCCTACCCCCTATGTACATAAGATTTATTTGTATTTTTTCCTTTTTACCATCAAAATCTTTTCTTTATCAGTTTATTCTTAAGTGCAACCATCTGCTGAATTACTCCAGAGAATCTCTGAGCCTGGGGTGATCTTACGGACTCTTACATAGGTATTCACTCAGACAGACAGACAGACAGACAGACAGACAGACAGACACACACACACACACACACACACACACACAATGGGCACAGTGGAGTTGCAAAATATAGTATCTGAAATTAGGGCTCACTAGATGGATTTGAAACCAAATTAGAGAAAGAAGACAGAATCTGAAATCATACTCATCTAACAAAAAAAAAACCTGTGAAAATATGTAAGGCAAAACTGACAGAAATGAAAGAAGAACTTGTAATACAACATGACTGTATTCCTATCACACTGGAAGCAGAAGCAGGAGGATCATAAGTTTGAGCACTGCCTGGGTACCTTGGCGAGAGCTTATCTCCAAATAAAAATAAAGGGCCCAGGTGAAGGCCTGGATTCAATCGCCAATACTGAAAAACAAAGTTTTTAAAATAAAAGAACATCAGCCAGGCATGGTGGCTCTTGCCTGTAATCCCAGCACTTGGGAGGCAGAGGCAGGAGGATTGCCACAAGTTCAAGGCTAGCCTGGGCTACATAGTGAATTCAAGGACAGCCTCAACTACAAAGCAAGACGCTGTCCCCCTAAAAAGAAAAACTAAAAAATTAACTAAAATAAAAGAACATCAAGTGTCACAGCATTTTTGGAACAGCTGCGCAATTGTGCATAAAGCTAACCTAAATTGTAAGTCATACCATACAACTCACCAATTTCACACCCTAGGTACTCATTTTAAAACTTAGATCTATGCTAAAACCTGCACGTGAAAGTTTCCAATAGCTTAATTTATGATCAACAAAAGGAACTGTGGATGTGGGTTAATGATAGAGAGCTTGTCCACACATAAAACCTTGGACTCAATTTTCTGAGTCACACACACACACACACACACACACACACATTCATAAAGCCAACAAATAATAAGTTAAAACTGACTTCATGGATCAGGGATGTAGTTCAGCAGTGGTGCAGCATCTGACTGGCAAGCATGAAGCTGTCTCATTCCAAGGCACCCACCCCCCCAAAAAAAAAAAGGAGAAGAAAAAAAAGCCAAAACTCCCCGACTTCTCAAAATAAAAACAGACTCAGAAGACCCTGAGATGATTATATTAAAGCACTAAAGGAAAAAAAAAAAGTCCAATCCAGAATTCTGTACGGAGTGAAAATATCTTTTCAAAAAAGAAGATACAGACATCTTCAAACAATAAAAGGTTAGGCTAGGGATTTAGCTCAGTGGTTCAGGTGTCTGCCTGGCAAACACAGGTCCTGATCCCTGGCATCACATATCACAATGAGGGGCGTGGTTGCTCACATCGGTAATTCCAGCACTCTGAGAGGTAGAGGCAGAGGCAGAGGCAGAGGCAGAGGCAGAGGCAGA
>PVIC010023515.1:0-26780 GCA_004025085.1 Thryonomys swinderianus | reverse complement strand
ATATATATATAATATAGCTTATGTAGGAAGACTAAGGCAGGAAGGCCAGTCAGACAGTAATAACTGCTCCCCAAGCAAAAGCTCCCCCTGGGGCACCTTAGAGACACTGTCAATTGACGGGAAGAGTTAGGAGAGGTTGAAGAGTTGAAAATAAGGCTTGGTAATTGGTCAATAGAGGAAATACGATAAAACTGACCCCAAAAGGATGTGTGGCAGATGAGGGGCTGGCAACAAAGATGGCAAACAGCCGGGGGCTGCAAGGGGAAGACAGCTGCGTGGGACAGAAACTCTTTCAAGGGCCGGAGCAGGCGGGGAGGCTGTGCCTCTGTCTCTCCGGGGTCTTCTCCGAGCACATCCACCATCATCCGAGACCCGCAGGCCGCGGGACGGACGCAGGGTGCAGAGGGAGGAGCGGGAAAACCTCGCAGCGGCTCTTCCAAGTACAGCGTGCGCCTGGGAGCATTTTCCTCTCAGCATGGAGAGAATCACAAGCCCAAACCGAAGGCAGGGCAGTAGAAAGTACCCAAAGGAATGCGTTAGGGACACACGAATACACACTCCCTAGAGACAGATCAGCCATCTCCAGCTCATCTTACTGGCCCAGAACTTCGTGAATTCTGAATTCTCCAAACTAAAGGCTGACAAATATCACCGGAGAAGAGTGACTCCCAAACACAGAGCCCCTCCCCCCCACACACCAGAAAGACAGTTATCAGTGTCAAAGGACGTGTTGGGGTCGTCAAGGCCAAGCGCTGCTACTGGTTTCTGGGGAGCAGAAGCCAGGAATGAATCCCAGGACGTCCACACAGACACGTATAATCCTCCACGCCAGAACCAACATGGAGGAGCGCGGCTGTCCAGCTGCTGGCCGTCGGCGCAGCTCTGTGGAAGGTACTTGGCCGGTGAAGTTCCCCAGGAAGTAATTTCTATGCTAAAGAGTGTAGTGTTCACGCAGTCGGGCTAGTACATGGCTGGCAGTGGACATTTAAAATTCCAACATTTTCTCGGGCGATTCTGCTTCTCAGCTTCTGTTTTCCAGAATTACATTACCCAGTTCACTCTTCGCATTGCTAAGTGAACTACTAGAAGGCTAGGCTAGCTCAGCAGACGTAGAAACTGCCCTGGCTGACTGTGTCACTCCCCTTCAGCGTCTTGTAACCACTTCGGCACTTCAATCCTGGCGCACTCCGTTTGCCGCGTCTGTGACGCCCGCCGACCTCCGCGAACGCTTTTCTTAGCGTCCCAGAGCATTGTGAATTCTGAGTCCTCCAGACCCCGAGAAGAGTGATTCTCAAACACAGCTTGCCCTGGAAAGGACAGGCAGACTTGAGTCTCTGCATGCTGGGTGTTCGCGTAGGCTTCAGTTTGGTGCTCACGCTCTGGTCTTGCGAGCCCTGTGCCCACCCGCCGTACTGTCTCCACTGCGCCAAGCCCAGGGTGTAAGAGGACGTCAGGCCACCGGCTCGCAAGAGGACACGTGACAAGAACCATTTCCACGGAGAGGTTTCGCTCTTGAACGACCAGAGGCCCGCCAGCACGTGCTCTCACCACCGTAAGGCCCGCCAACCCCACCCTGTTCTCCGTCCCTCCCAGAACCTCACTCACCGCCAAACACCCCTTAATGCTGGGAAACTGAGTCCGTGGCCGACTCACAGCCCTGCGCTGCGGCTGGGACTCGGCAACGTTACCCAGAGCGCGCTCTGAGCCACGCGCGGTGCAGCAGAAGGAGCCGTCTGTGGCCGTAAGGGTCGCGCACAACGTGCAGGCGGAGAGGCTCCTCGGAGCTCAGGAGCCCAACAGCCTGAGCCGGGAGGAGAAAACGTTCGTGCCTTCGCCGAGGCGTGAAGCGGACCGCGCTGCTGCCCCTCTGCACTGTGTTTCTGTGCGCCGAGCGGCGTCTCCGCCTTCCTTCCGCGCTGACTCTCCTCGCCCAGGCGCAGGCCGCCCGTGGCCCAGGCCTGCTCCGCACGTGCTCGCACGGCACACGCGCTCTGTGTGAAGTGCGCGCAGCCCGGGACCACGGGACGTGAATCTCACGGCCACCTGCGCTCAGGGGCCAGGAGACTCCACCTCCCCGTCCTTCTCTCTCGTCTGAACACGGTGACAACGGTCATACCTGTCTCCTTTCCTGGTGCCCACCGAAAGTAACACGCTATTGATTACACGCGTGCACACCCTCGCTGTCCACATGATGACACGCGTGCTCGGTAACAACCCGGAAACATAGTCAATGCTCAACAGATGTCATCTTCCATTTCTAAGAATAGGATATTTAATCACTTAAATCTTGGTTCCCTAATTAAATTCAACAAATAAATGCATGTCACAAACAAAACCACCTACGCGTGTCTTTGCTGGGAGAAGGGGAGAGCCCACCGCCAGGCACGGAATGGTGCCCGCTTCTGGACAGCAGTGGGACAGGAAGGTCCGCAGCTTGGTGCCGTTCACACTTTACAACAGTCCAAACCTCTCTCCTGTTACAGAGGACGCTAGGCCAGTCCGAGGGAGGGATGAGCCCACCCCTCGGAGGCAAGTTCTGTGGATAAAGCAGGTACACGAGAGGTGGCTGGCCCAGGCCTCTCCCGGGAAACACGTCGGGTTCCCTTCTGCAGAGGGCACCAAGCACGGGGCACGGCCAGGGCCCGGACTCTCGTGCACCCAAACAGGCCGCCGGCTCCCCCGCCTCCTGGTCTGAGGCGGTGGCACCTGGAACCCCGTGTCCGCCACAGATCTGACACAGCAGCACGTGCGTCCTACCCTCTGGATCTTATGTTCAGACTCATCGCTTCCTGCCTACTCATCAGGCCGGTATAGGTCTTAACGCGTGTGTCATCTCATCAAAAACGACTCAGACGGAAGTCGTTGAAGTTCACTCTAGGTAAGCTCAGGAGCGTTAGTCAGCCTTCCTCCACCCACACAGAGGAGCATGAATACCTTCTGGACGGCTCCCTGCTTCCCAGAACAGCCCCCGCAGCACGAGCGAGTCGGCGCCGGCGCTGGGCCAGCGTCAGATCCCGCTCCGGACAGAGCCCCGTGCTCTGGAAAGCGCGGTCCGCGGCGCCCGGATTTCTCCCAGCACTGGAAGCTTTGCAGAGACGCTGAACGACGATGATGGGAGAAATAACAGCACCCGAACAAGCGGTTTCTTCTCCTTCTTCTGGTGAGGAATCGTACCGAGTCGTGTTCCGTGTGAGTGATATGTGCTAGCTCTTCATAAAGCCTCTAAGTGGAATCGGAGTATCTACCCCAGGAAGCTCTAATGTCAATCTTTATTTTACAAACTCCAAAATGTATATCACAGGAAAGTGTCATTCATCATGACATTTCACATGTATTGCATTGTTTTAATAGAAAAATCTAAAGTTTCATTATGTTAATGTTGAGCAATGAAAATAAAACATCATAAAAAAATAAGCACTTTTTGGTGATTGGCTATAGCAATTTTCTGTCAGCTTCAAGCACAATAAAAGCATGCTGAATGGAGATGGAACAAATGCTAAGAACACAGCTGCACCAGAAAGGTTTCGCTGGGTCCCCGGACAGCGAACGTCGATGAGGAGAAACCCGAATAAAATAGAAATCAGCCCGTGAGCTATGTAATAATTAATTGTTCCAGAGAGGAAGTTATAGAGTGATTACCCCTGGATGGCAACACTGAAAAGAACCTATGCAAATAACATTTCTCATTCAGAATCTAATAACTGATATGGATCAAATGTAAACTAGGAGAACATTACAGAGGCAGCGAGCCACAGAGGCGCGACGTCACGGACTTTGTCTTTTGCAGCCAACACAAATATAGAACTGATATACTAACCAGAAAACCAGCTGGCATGTCATTGTGGAGACAAAGAGAGATAGCCCAATGCACAGCACTGCTGGGAGTAGGCTTCGGCACTTCCTGTGCGGACAGACGGTCCCTGGGAAGCACACCGGCGTTAGAGGGAAGGACACGGGGGCTCTGCGAAAAATATCTTTTCTCAAAAGCTGTGTCTTCTTAGGTTATCAAAACTTGCACATCTAGAGGATGTTTTTCATTTATGCCTTCTCCTTGCTGCTTTTTGCATTAAATTCCTTTTTATAGCCAGGTATGATAGGGCACAGACGTCGTCCTAGCACTCCAAGAGCCCACGGCGGTCACAAGGTCAGGCCCAGCCCGGGCAAGGTGACTCAGTGACCTGGTGAGACCCTGACTCCGAAATAAAAAAGAGGAAAGCAAAGGGTTAGGCGTGTGGCTCCACGCAAGGGGGCCTTTCCCTAGTCTCACACACACACACACACACACACACACACAACTCTTCTCTAGGGAATGAAACAAATTTCTCATGGAATGTGATATGCTAACCAAAATAGGCTATTTGTCATTGAATAAACATAGTAAGCCATCAGTACATGTTCGCTGAACTGACTGACAGAGGGGACCCTTCCTGCCCCGCCATGTGTTCTAGTTCAGATACCTCGGAGAATAAGAAACGCTCCAGGGACTAGATATCAGCCAACCGACCCCTCATGTTTTCAACATTGTTTGGGTATCATGGAATTTATAGAGTGTTTTCTAGGAGATTTTAAAGATTTTAGTGTGTCTGCCTTTCCAGAGTTAGATGAGTCTAGTTTGTTTAATACATCCTACCCTTGTTTGATAATAATCTTGTAAGACTGACTAATTTTGATGCATTTTGTATAAAAAATTTAGGTATCACCTGAGTTCAGCTTCCCTCTACCATTCCACTTCCTCCATATTTCAAAACAGTGATTGTCTAGTAACAATCGAACCTGGAAAAAGTGCCCAAACTGACTGCAGAATGCCCAACTTTACACGTCTGGTTTTGCTCTGCTCTGCCTCTTCCCAGGGGCAGATGGTCTCTCTTGTGAAGACAGGAACAAAGAAAAGCCCTTCTCCGGGTTTCCTGGGCAGGGGGCTGCAGACATGCTCTGTGCTCCGCACGCAGAGCACGGGCTTGGAAATGTTTACCCCCCTAGTCTTCTACGAGTGTCTGTGTCGCTGCAAACTTTTCTGCCTGGCATTTCTGATTAGTTCTCTTAGATTCATTGGATAGGGGCGGATGCTTTTTGTCCCCCAGGAGGACAGACCCCACCGAGCCTATGACAGAAGATCTCTTTTGGAGAGTTCTTATGACCTGTAGGGAAAAAACATTCACAAGTGTCCTAGAACTTCTGAGATTTTCAGGACCCCAGAGCTTCCAAGAGCTTCTCTGATGACAGGGATGGCTCTGTCACCGGGCCGTGGACCCGCTGAGCCCGTGTCTCAGACCTCGCTGGGCCCTGAGGACCCCTCTTTGTTTCTGTCCTCTCTGCAGCCCACACTCACAGGGTTGTGCAGCAAAAGTCCTAAGCTGGTGCGACACGCCCGGGTAAAATACTGTTGAACGGTGCCTATGGAAATAGAAGGACATTATTTTAAATTATCTAGATCGTAAAATTCAGCAGTAGATTTGGCAATATTGCAGGAAAAAAATCTCAAAACCAGTTATTCCTTTTAAATAAAAACAAAAATGAGAAACAGTAACTATTAGAAATCCCACCTGGTGCTTTTCCTGTGTTAATGATGCTTCTTAAATTGCATGTGGGTAAATGGTAATTTTGTCTCACACCATTAAAAACTAATGGAGCCCTTGATGGTAAGAAATGCCATCGCTAGCTTGTTGGAAAACGTTTAATTAATAAAGTAATAAAATTATTGTAAACTAGTGCAGTTTCAGGGAGAATTCAATGGGATATAAAACAGATAAAACATCCTAGAGAGTTTGTATAGGAAATAAACATTACTATATAAAACCCCATATAAAGTTAAAGGGGTTTTGTCACATGGAATTAAAATTAGCTATTATGCTAATAAAAATAGATTATTCTTTCAGGGAAAAATGTTAAAGAACACAGCTTATAAAGAGCTATTTTTAATCATCCAAGAAAGTGTCTAAATTACAAAAAAAGAGAAAGCTATTGTATTTTTTAATAAGTTATAAATCAGAAATTAGGAATACTTATGTTTAGAATAACATTTAAATGACCAAGGAATTGGTTAAAATGAAGATAGCAAAGCTTTCTTCTACCTCTATAGAATGTATGTTGATTGTGCTTCTCCTGCGCTTTTCCAAGGACACTTTGGATTTTTCCAGACAAGGGGATTGCTCAAGAATCCCAAAAATAGCAATTCCAATGTCTTTTTTTTCATTTATCTGCAGTTTCATCAGAAACCATCACAGTGTAAGAGAGACAGGTAACGCTAATGGTCCCGTGATGGTCAGCCGCTTGCCTTGGCCGCTGGTGCATCATGAAGGCCTCTGACCTTCAGCCCTCGGCGCGTACAGCACCCTGCAGCTGGCACTGCTGTTTATAACATGCACCAACTGAATGTCCTCACAAACAAGAGGACAGGAAAAGCCTCAGTAAACAAAGGGATTTTCAGATGTAAATCACCTGGCCCGGCCCGGGGAAAGACACAAAGGAAACAGTCTGGGTTGCTGTTCAGCACCTGCAGCCACCGCACTGATGTTCAAGCTTCCACGTGCCCGTGCGGTACGGCTTGAACACACTCACCTGCTCACTAGTTCCAAAAGCAGAACCAGGCAGCGGCTGCGCCCTGTGCACGCCCGGGAAGGGGGGCGCTGGGGAGGTGACAGCCATCCTCAGCAACCGGCACTGTCCTCCTTCTTTCTCCTGTTTTACAGAACAATGCTTTATTTTTGTCAGTATACTCCCTAATTATTTTTCATTTTTCATTTGGCTTTTATCCCTAGAGATTCTTCCATTCCTTCAAAGTTACTCTATTTATAGTCTGAGAGATGGGGGGGGGCTCTTAGTAAATCTGCAAATCATGATTTGCAAAAATATGTTTGACTTTAACATGTGAAAAACTCTTTGTAAACACTGAACAAATGATAAATAAGAGTGGAAAAATCAGCAGAGGACTTGAACATGTCATTTATAAAATAGAAATGTAAATGACAATAAGCACAACGTATATGAAAACCCAAGTTTCAGCAGACATACTTTCTCTGTCTCGTAGAAAAAGAAAAGCCAAATTGACTGTCACCAAGGAGATGCGTGTGTGGAGAAGTGCTCTCACACTTAGCTGCTTGTACAACCTTCACATGTTAATGGGAAATGCAGCCGGCTCACTGTGGTTTCCAACAAATTCCAGACCAAAAACACTTGGAAAAAACTTGTGTTTGTACTGAGCATGTAGAGGAACTTTCTTCTTGCTATTACCTAAACAACACAGGACAACGGCTATTAATGTTAGTTACACTATCTTAACTATTCATAGGTATCTATTGGCATAAAGTGTGCAGGAGGGTGTGTTAGGTTGTGAAAATACTGTATTGTTTTCTGGAAGGCTCTTAGCACCTGCAGGGCCGGATGGGATGTGGCCCACAATTACAGATGGATGACTGTGTCTATGATATTGTGAGACACATGCAGCCTTTGACTCAATGGCTCTACCTCACAATTTATCATGGGAAAGTTCAGAAAGATATCAGCAAGATACGCACAGCGATAGAATTTGTTAGAGGAATACTTACAGGGAGATCACATTTGTAAGACACCAGCTAACTAAACTGCCCGTCAAAGTTGAGCTCTATATTTATTTGCACAGTAAGACATCAACATGTACTGCTGAGCAAAGCAGATGATGGAAGGCTACACAGCGTCACAGCACCGAGAGAATTCAGTGTGTGAATCTGGAAGACACCCCTACCCTGACTGGCGTTCAGGACAGGAGTAAGCTGTTGGGCACTTTTGATTTTCTGCTTCACACATTTATGTTTTGTTTCTCTGTTATTTATTAAAGAGAACTTATTAAGCTGACAAAAAGTGTATATACTTTTCCCCTTAAGATTTAAAAGTTCATTCAGAAAATAAATATAATTATATTGTACCATTTTTAGAGTGCCAAGATCGATTGTCTGAAGTCTACCAAGTGAGGTTTTTTTATATTATGGAATGTAATTGAAAGTATTCTCTCGACAGAGCGAAAAGACAACCAACAATATGGGAAAGGATCTTTACCAGCTGTTTCTCAGACAAAGGGCTACCCTCTAGAATATATAAAGAACTTTAAAAAATCAGCACCCCCCCCCAAATTTAAAGACCAAGTTCAAAACTGGGCATCTGAAATGAACACTTTTCAGAGGCAGAAGTAAAAGCCACCAAGAGGAATATGAAGAAATACTCAACTTCACTGGTCATTCCAGAGATGCAGATGAAAACAACACTGAGATTTCCTCTCACTCCACAAAGAATGGCTGCTATTGAGAAATTAACCAGCAACAAATGCTGGTGAGGCTGCTAAAAGGATCCCTTCTCCACTGTGGGAGGCAATGTAGACTAGTGCAACCTCTGTGGAGATCAGCGTGGAGATTCCTCAAAAAACTAGGATTAGACGTCCCATTTGACCCTGCTGTTCCCCTGCTAAGGATATACATGAAAGAATTACAAGATTCATATCACGGCAACATATGTGCACCCATGTTTAGAGCAGCTCAGTTTGTGACAGCTGTCTTCCCCCCACCCCCCTTTTTGAGACAGGGCCTCGCTTTATAGTTCAGGCTGGCTCTGAGCTCACTATGCAGTCCAGGCAAGCCTTGAACTCAGCAATCCTCCTGTCTCTGCCTCCCGAGTGCTGGGATTATAGATGTGAGCTACCACACCCGGCACTGTGGTTGTGGTACTGATTGCTGGTGGGCATTAGTCTCCACGCCCAGCATTGTATGAGGTTACCGGGGATCAAACTCAGGACCTTGCGCTTGCAAGGCAGGCACCGGAACCACTGAGCTAACCCTCCGGCCCAAGAGCTAAATCTTGAAAACAACCCAAACACCCATCAACTAGAGACTGGATAAAGAAAATGTGATTTTTCCATAAAATGGAATATTACTCTGTCATGAAGAATGATAAGTTTGCATCATTTATACTCAAATGGACATACCTTCAGGACATACTCATAAGTGAAATATATATATGTCACAAATGTGTAAATATCATATCTTTTCTCTGGTATGAGAAACAAGAAATAAATAATTTCTAGCATATATGATAGATATTGTGAAATAGAAAATATTCAAAGGGAAATGGGGTGTAGGGGTAAGTATCATAGGGAAAGAAAAAGTGTGATGGTGATTTTAAAAAGGAAGAAAAGCTTATGTATCTAGGGGGCAAGGAATTGTAGGGCAAGTAGGGGAATGGGAAAATGAGAATTAAATCATGTCATATACTAGTATAAATTCTCAATGTTGAGTGTGATCATGTGTATATATAATATACCAATAAAGATTCAAATTCAAAACAGAATGGAAAAAAGAAAGTATTCACATTACAATGTATGAAAACTTTCAAATTTTAGGCTCAAATATCATATGGGAAAAAAGACAAATAATAGATGAGCACATATATTGACTCATCACATTTTCTGAAACCTGGGATAGTCTTCATGAAAAGTGGATGCTTCCTTCAGACAGAACAACATGGAATTTCATTCCAAAATTATGTCAGTACCTGACTATGGTTAATTACTAGTTAAAGAAACAGATGGAGACCTGGGATTTATAACCTAGTTACCTAGCCATGTGAAAGGTATGAGATAAGAAAACAGTAACTTGAAAATTCTGTGTAGATTTAAGAAATTTTAGCTCACTGGACACTCATTCAGAAACTCTTGCACTATGAACAGATGACAGGGCTATATTGGGAGGTTTATGGGGCTCTTCCCACAATGTCGGCTCTAGGAAGCAACAACAGAAATACCAAGAAGCCAATGTGACGTTCCACAAGACTCTTCTCTCCACCATAGCACTCCACACTTGTCACCTGACCAGCTCCACCCTCCGAATTCTCCGGTCACTTTGTCCACCATGCAGCCCAGGCCAGAGCAGTTCTCAGCAGCTTTAGGTCTCGCACCTGAGCCTCTGAAACACTGCCTTAGTCATGGCTCCCACTCGGAGGCTGTCAGTGATGCTCCCACTCCCCTAGACCCTTTTCGAGCAGCCTTTGAGGACCAGGCCTGCTTTACTCCCCAGCGTTCCTGCTGCCGTCCGTCCCATGGGCGCCCTTTACTGCAGACTGCCAGGCGGCCCCTCAGAGCACGCTAGGCCTTCCTAGCCGGAAGCTTCCTAACTCCTAGTCTGGCTCACACTCCCTCTCATCCTACAGACTTCCAGGCACTTCTTCCAAAGCCATGTCTGAAATCCCTCTTCGCATGATGGAGGGGAGGATAGATATCAATCAGGGTGACAGGGCCCCCCGTCTGGGAGGAATGCACCCTGCCCTTCCATGTGGCATTCTGGGAGTATGTGTATGTTTCTCTCTTACATGATGGAGTCCCCCTGAAGACAGGGATACCTCTGGCATAGCTTTGGGACAGAGCAGATACTCAAGAAATGCTTGTGGGGTGAATCAATGGACAAGGAAGTACATGCAAAATGTATCAACTTTCCCCAATGAAGCCTACACATGACCAAATATTTTTACTAACACAGAATTGAAAACAGTCACTGATTTTCACCGTTCACTTCTTAATCCAGACCTTGGTGCTTGTGTTGACCAGAGTCATTTTTTAAAAGTGAAATGAGAGGAGCAGGAAGAATCCTAGTGTGGTTTGGAAGTGCAGCTCAGCACCAAACGCTCTCAGTATCCAGGTTAAATTTCAAGCATATAAAAAGGTTTTGTCATCTATTGCGCCAAGTCCACATGTTGTTTAAGATAATGGTGTTTCTGGTGACAGACATGCTAAACCATGTCCCAGAATAGGTTAGCAAACCAGAGGGAGTCTCTCTGCGGCACGTCTGGATGTGCATACAATTTGAACAGTAGCAGCAGCAGCTTTATGGTGTGATGGAGTTAGTCGACACACGATAGAGCCGCGGATGTGAGAGAAATAAAAGCAGCAGGCAGACGGACAGACGAGCCTGGCCAAGAGAAAAGAAAGGAGGAGATTCTCCTCAGGGAAGATCAGCGAAAAGCTGCAGAGGCAACAGGAAACTCAAAGCACAGCCGGACTTCAGAGGGCTCTTCACAGGGGGCTGTGCTCATGTCCTGGCGCCTGTGTGCAAAGGGGGCTCGTTCTCCCCCGTGCCCAAGCTTCCTCCGGAGGTGTGCACATGTGCGTGTATATGTGTAGACAAAGACAGCTTCTCCAGCCTTAAATACTATACGTGTATTATCCATAGAACACATTATGGTCCTTAAACTGTCATTGGCGGCCAAAGCCACCTACAGACTTTTCAGTTCATACCTTCACCTAAATGCATGTTATTGTCTTCTAGCTCAGAAAAAGAAAACGAAACGTAATCGCTTACTCACACCAAGCTGTTTTTGAAAGGTCTTCTGTCTCGCTGACTTCAGAGCCAAGCTGCGCAGAGCGCGGTCTGACATGTCCGCTGCGTGCCCAGGGCTCCGCCGCCGCGCTGGGCATGCTGGGTGGACTCCACGCCGGCTCCTCGGGGGTTTACACATACACAACTCCGGCTCGAACCCCCCCAGTTCTCCTCTGTCCCTTTGACTCTCCCTCTCGGTCTCCTTCACTGTTTTTCTTCTGATTCTACCTTCAGACTAGTCTCCTCGACCCTGCCAGCCACACACACACACACACACACACACACACACACACGGCCGCCTGGAGCACTGCGCTCCTGCCTGGCTTCCCCTCCGCTCCAGGGCTTTGCTCCGCGGGCTCTGAGTGCTCGCACAGGAGGTGAGGCAGGAAGAGCAGTGCGAAGGCTGGCGCCCTGTCCGTAAGGAGCGTGGCGAGGAGCCCCCAGGAAGGCCGTGCGACAGGCCTGGTGCTCCCGCCCCTGGACCTGTGCGCAGCTGGCTCAGAGCTGCCGGGCCCCATCCAGACTCACCAGTTTCCTCAAACACTACAAACTCAGTATTTTGATGTAAAATTTGCCTAAATAAAAAAAGATAACTGGCGCTATTCCACAGCAGATGTCCGAGGATAGATCACTGCGGGGAACATGCTGGTAATGTGGCTGCAGAGGGAACAAGGTCACCCACCCGGTGGAAAAGGAGCCGCGTGTGTCCGTCCGTCTGTCGGAGCCGGGCCCTGGGGGCGCCGAAGCCCCAGGGTCGGGAAGCAACCCCGCGCCTGCTAATAGGAGTCTCCAGGGAAGAGTCACCTGCATCTTTCTGGATGCTGGACCTGGTCTGAACGGTGGTGGGACGCAGCACGGCTCTCAGAGAGGCCACTTGTCCTGGCAGGTGACACCCCAGCCACGTGTCTCTCCCTTCACACACACAGCACATTAAGAGCATGACAATCTTGGCACTACACAAAGGGTTGCATATTTATAGGATCTACCCATCTATGTATGCAGATCTAGAGCTGCATAAAATGCAACATCACGCGAGAAGCGCACGCTCCGCTGTCAGGGCGCGCGTCTGCTCCATGCTGGAGGCCACACTCCGTGAAGTGCCCCTGCGGCTCCCTGCAGAAGCCCCGGTGCTTTATGAGGGTTATTGGATTCTAGTACCAATAATTGGCCTAATGGACCTTGTTTACAGGCATTTCTGATTAAAAACAGAAGATCTGGCTGGGGGCCGGGGTGAAGAAGGCGCATTCGTTAGCAATCTCAAGCTAAAAGGTAGTCATAATCCATACACTATTGACCTGATAGACAGAAATTTCCCTTTGCTGTAAATCAATTAACATTTATACACAAGCCATTAAAAGCCATCATGTTATAAGCCATTAGGATGGATACCTATCATATTGATTAGCAGTCTGTTATTAATTAATGACATCAGAATCGAGCCTCCTACGGGCTGGGTGCCTTAAAGGAACACACCACCCGTTAGAACCACACAGCGTGTTCCCGACACTCTTTCCGACCTTGATCAGAACACTTTGGAGGGCCCTCTGCACCTCTGGCCCCGCAGAGCCCCAGGCATGGCACATGCCCACCCTAACCCGTCTCACTGGCAGGTCAGCTTCAGGAGCGGCAACAGTGGCTCAGACCTCATTTGCACAAGCAGCAGCAACACGCTAATTTCTTGGCACGTGCCCAGGAGGGAGAGGGCAGTGGTTCGTAAGGTGTAGACAGTGACCACCACCGGAAGCCACGTGCCCCTTCCACCCCAGACACCCTCTCTCTCTTCCTAAGGCGATCTACACAGTGCCGCTCACGCTGCAGGGAAACGGTCTCTACAGAGCCCCTGTATCCAAGGTGCCTGCTTGGCCGCCGTACAAAACAGAACACCCTTTCAGTTTCTCTTTATTATTGTTTCTAAGACAATAGTCTCTGCCGAAAAGAGATATCTTGGACTTTGGGAATGAAATTTTTAGCTGACCTTTCTGCATGAATTTAACAGGACTTGGTTAGACCCCACACTGCAGTCACGCGCCCTGAAGTAACCCTGTCACCATGATAAAAGTCACATTAAGGGCGCACTGGTTATACAGCAGAAGTCACCCAAGGGGATTTGGAATCTATTACAGAATGTTAACCTCGTTTTCTGTCTAACCAAATTAACCTTTGAGGATGATAATTCTACCACAAAATAATTATTATTCACCCCATCTTCCATTAATCATGAATAAACGAGTTATTTCATTTTCCCCTTAAAACTGTTTAAATAACACAGAAATTTAATTAACATTTTTTCCTTACTGATGTGGATGTTTTGGCTTAAAAAGGCTTCCCCACAGATATTTGTTAAAAACAAGACCGAGAATGAACCCCTCAGATCTGAATTCCTCGTCTGTCCCCGTGAGGTCTCAGTCGATGACCAGCCGCCCTCAGGCCGAGTCATCGCAAAGGAAGTGCTGGACCGGCACGTGCGGGACAGGCCGCCTTCCCAGGCTCCCCGCTGGAGTGGGCCACACCCCAAGGACGCTCCTGTGCGAGGCTAAGTCTGCCCTGAGGCGCCCAGCACCGCGGTTAACGTTCAGAAGGGTCCGAGAGACGCTGGCCACTGCGGGGCTCGGGGACATCAGGTGTGCTGGCCTCGGCGAGGCATTTCTGTTCATAGAACAGTTTTTTGTTTTTTTGCTTGTGGATTTTTTTTTTAACTACAACAAAGTTCTGCTTATTTCTTCCATGAAGGAAGACATCTTTTTTTAAGTGAAATTGGCAGCGAGGTTATGTGTAAGGCAAATTGCGACCGAGCCAATAATCTGTCAGCCTCGCCATCCAGAATGTTCACATGAAGATGCAAACAGAAAAAGAAGCCACTTCACACGGAGGCAAAGGCAGAGGCTCTCCCTCCTCCGACCGGGGAGCGAAGGGTCCCCGGCGGTCCTCGGGGCAGGCCAAGGCGAGCGGGGGACCACCCGGGGGGAGGGACGGACCACGTTCCAGGACACCCCGCGGAGCAGCCACCCGGAGACACCACTCTGCTCCCTGCGGAGTCCGGCGGGCTTCCCCACGGCCACCCGTGGGCGGACTCAAGCCGTCACCCGGGTCGGAGCCGCGGGCTCCCGCAGATCCCTGGGGAGCCCCCTCCCCGGCTCCCCCCTTGTGCAGCCTGCGTTCCACGCTTTGACACAGCCGTACCTTCCCCAGGAAAACTCCACAGGTAGCTGGAAACCAGCACCCAGTGCCTGGGGCTCACCGCACCCTCTCCGTGATTAGAAAGAGGTTAAACAACTTTAAAGCAACATATTTGCTGACCAGAAAAAAAGGAGCATATATAAAACATGTGCACCCGCTCACTAGTTCCCTGGAGCCGAGCACTTCTCTGGCACAAATCTTGCCTGTCGCAGCCAGACAGCTAACTTCTGTGGGCCCAGGAGCCCATCTACTAACGATCCTAGTTTACCTTAAAAATCAGATTGGCTCTTCCTTAGAAAGAGCGGCGGAGTCTCTTTGCTGAGACCACAAAGGAACCAGAACACGAAGGAACGAAGGAACGAGGCGTTTTGAGCACTTGGAAGGTGTCAAGTAACAGCAAAACCGGGTCAGAGGTGGGGCCTGGCGTGGGCTCCTAAGGCCAACAGCAGGACCTGAACCTGGGTCTTGCTGGCTCTGAAAGTCCCTCCCTCTGCATCCGCCAGTCACTTTTGGTGGCACCAGATCAGGCACACGTGCCCGTCATAAGTGCCCCAAAATTCGGATGGCACAGAGCTCAGCGCCAGCACCCAGGGGAGGCAGCGGGATGGGGGCTTTTCTATTTGCTGCCGCCGCTGGGCCCTAAAGCCGCGGTGAGTGTGGCCTGTGCTCACTGCCCAGCGGCGGCTCTGGTGCCCGAGGGTCTGCACGCGCCGCCCCAGCACCTGAGCCGCAGCCTCTCTCAGTGCGGAGGGCCTTCCTCTCCCATGCAGGTGTCAGGAGTCTCTCAAAATCTGTCAAGATGAAATGGAAAGCAACTGTTGAAGCCTCTTCAGACCTGAAATTCAAAAACAACAAAAATGGCAAAATTAAAATTGCTAGCAGCATGAATTTTCATGTACACAAACACACCCTATAGCATGCGCGCTCGGAGCAAAGCGCTCCCGGCCCGGGAAGGAGGCGAGCCGTCACGATCCGCGCACTGTCCGAGGCCCCGCGCGCGGGAGAAGCGCCTGTCGGTCCTCGGTGGGCGCAGGGTGCGGCTGCAGCGGAGGCGCGACCTGTGTGGCACCCCTGGGGGGCAGCACAAACTCCTGCCTCCCAAGCGCCACAGCCGAGACAAGGACGAGGAGCCCGCGTCAGACGCAGAGCTGGTTAGCACAACTGACAGGAAACCGGGCTCGCGCGGGACACCGCGGCGACTCCGCCTTGCGCGGGGCGCGCTCGGCTCCGGAGAGGCTCCAGCCCAGCTGCGCGGAGCTCTCCCGCTGCCTGCGAGCGTCTTCTCCACAGGGACCTTCTGAGCGAATGCGTGTTACCAGACCTGGGAAGGCACAAACGTATTCCTCCCCGGGGAAAAATAACTCATTCACAAACCCGATTCACACGCGCACCGCCGTGCGACCCTCACCCCATGGAAGGGACAGGCAATCACATAAAAATCAGGCTCGGCACGGAGTTAAAAGCACATTCACTGGGTTGTGGACATTGCTTGCAAACTGAAATTTTTCCAGAGATGTCACAAGTGTCACTTATCAGAAGTCCTTTGAAAATGACTGAGTCGGATCAAGACAGACAAAAGGCACCAGAGAGAGACAGCGAGGCCCGCGGCACCCGTGACACAAGCTGCGAAGTTCTGGCTGCCAACCCCTGCCGTCCTTTGACATCCGGGCATGGCCTGGCAACCTCGCCCAGCACGGGCCCTGCCCTGACGCTCTGAATAACCAAGCATTTCAGCCAAGCACCAAAACGATTTCAATTAGATGGTTCTTTAAAAGAAATGAAAATCTATTTGATAAGTCATTTCCACAAGTCCTCGGATTTGCAAAAATTAGTTTATGTGTCCTTGCTTTCACTTAATTTTTTAAGTTCCTAAAAAGTCTCTTCCCAAGGTTTTTCCTCCCCGAGCTTGGACACGGTTGCTCGTGCTGCGGTCTGAGCGCAGGAAGGCGCAGCTCCAGGGTCTTGGTCATGGGCCGAAGCGCGGGCTGCGCGCTCAGCCCCGGGTGCGGACAGCCTGCTCCCCGGGCTGGTCTCTCCGCCGCCCGGAGCACCCAGCTCCCTGCTCCCCGCTCCCCGCGGCCCCTGCTCTGCTTCTTCAGCCACCCCGGGGGCCGGTGGTCCCAGGGAAGCCCCTGAGATCAGCCCCCAGAAAGGGCGTGGCTCGTGTTGGCCGCCAGTGCAGCCAGCGCCGCGGGGTCGGGCCCACACTCGGCCGGCGAGGGCAACAGGCCTGCGGCCATCTGGTCTGTCCCCCGAGGCCCAGCCGCGTCCTGCGCTTCCGGCCCCACCCTGGGATCCCGAGAAAGGCAGCCTCTCCCGGAGGCGAAGTGTGTGGAGCTCCGCGCCCAGGAGCTGCCTCTGGAGGAGGACGCGTCCGATCAACTCCGCGAGGAGCACACAGCCAGGTGCCAGCTCCGAGCCACGCCAGGCTCTTCCTGGCCTTCCGCGGAGGCCCGGCCCGGCCGGCACAGCCCAGTCCTCTGTCCTCGGTTCACCCTCTCCCCGTGGTGCTTTGCCACAGCTCTCTCGTGCAAAAAGGAAGGCCAGCCCGTGCCCATTTTAGACGCCACTTCCTGTCCCTGCGGCCAGAGAGGGCAGTGTCGTCCCCGCGGGACTGGCAGGCTTCTCCCCGGCCCGGGACGCACGGGAGGTTCCGGTCTCCGCCCTGCGCCCTGAAGGGCTGGTCCACAGGAAACACAACCGGACCAAACTCGGGAGACTCACGGGCCTGACCCCCAGGGCCTGGCCGCCGCTGCACCGCTCCTGAGGCTCAGAGAGGCAATAAAGAAACCGCAAACTACACAAAACCAACGTTATATCCCAACCTGTTGCTGTCGGGAACAAGAAAGCTGCTCCTGCCGCCGGAGTCAGGTTCCGCGGCGGAACCTGAGGGACACAGTGTTCCGAGGCGCCGCGGAGACGCGCGGGTCTGCGCTCGGACCTGGCCCCTCCCGGAGGATCTGATGACCAGAGCGGTTCTCCCCTAAGGTAAAACGTATCTCCGACCACCTACTAGCTGTGAAAGCCATTAAATTCTTGCAGATTGAAGGTAGGAAAATAAATTACGTATATTTTAGACCCTGAATGATCTTCCTATAGCAATTGTAGAAGGAACTATGAGGAATTCTGCAATTTTAATCTCCTCAGTAGCTTCCCATTACTAAGCAAGCAGAGCACGCGGTGCAGATGTAGGCGCTCCGTGCCGTCTTCATCTCCCGCTTTTTTCTTTCATTAAAGCTTTAATGCAGCAATTATGGCTACGTTGCCCTATAAAAAAGGAAAAGGCAGTTTACTTTAAAAAGTGAAATTGCATAGCCTACTATTTAATTATACACAAATGTAAATGGCCTATTTTTCCATAACTGGTTATTACAGCACTGTTTTACTTTCTGAGTTTTCACAATCTCTAAAACCTACAAAGCTTCCTGCTATATAATTGTTTTGTTACATTATTGTTTTCATCTTATTTTTTCTTTTAATGTGAGTGCAGCGGGATAAATCTTGGTTTTAAGCCAGCCACTACTTCATCTACTTAAGCTTTTATAGATGAAGATTGCTGTAATTATCAGAATACCCGCTTATTTCTGAAGTATTATCCTGGCAACCTGCTGGCATTTACAACCAATTAACAAGCTTTGCCATTAGTTGCATAAGGGGTATCGCAGAGTAAACCCATTGTGTGCTAATTTTCTATTTTAGATAATCAGTTTGGCTGTCCAGAATGGAAGGAAGAAGAAAAGAAAGGGTCTGACACTCAGTGGCAGACATGTAAAAATTACCGTGCGCCCCAGAGACAAAGGTATCCTGCAACTCAATGATTGCTTCCTCGCCATCACTACTGGTTCTTAAGTATTTCCCTTTGTCTCTTGGGGAAGAAAAAAAGTGGGGATTCAGCAAAGTAATCATGTCCTGTCTCACGCACTCCCCGTCTTTCAAAGCCGACTAGCTTCGCTTGCTGTCCTGCCCATAATTTGACCAAATTGTACAAGTGTTAAACACCTAGAAAAAAGAGAGAAAGAAATGGAACATGAGTTCTCTCCTTTTTTAACAATGCCTTTCAACCTTTTTTCCCTTCCCTTCCTTCCTTGCTATTAGAGTTAATTAACGTATGAGAGTCCTCCAACTGGGCTCCCTTAAAACGAGCTGCAAGCTGAGTTTAGTTAAAGAAGTGTGCTGTCGACTGTTGCTCAGTTTAAACAGTCTCTGATATTAATACGTCCCTGCTTTGGGCTGCGGTGAAACAGGAAGCTGCGGTTGCGTGGAAGCCCGGGCTTCTGGCAGGAGGGTCAGCGGATCCAGCCTGAGCCTCACTGTGGGCCACGAGAGGCCTCTGGGGCTGGAGCCGAGAAACCAGCGGCACCCGAGCCCTGGCCGGGCTGCTCCCCGTCTCTTCCCAGCCCTCTTCTGGAAAGATCTCTTTGGAAGCTGCAGCCGCTGCTCTATCCCAGGTGGCATCCTGTCAGGCGTGCCTGCTGTCTGCGAAGGAAAGCGCGGGCTGTAAACGCGAGGTGCCAGTACGGCCAGACCCACCGTGGGCACTGGCCACACTCCGTGCCCCCAAGCTTAAACCCACGCTGCGATCTGCCCCTCAGGACCCTCGGTCTTCGGCGCCTCCACCGCGAGCTCCAAAGTGCGCCCCGCTTGGGGTCGGCTCCTCCTGGCCTCACTCCTCCTCCTGAGCCTGTCTAGGGCAGAAAAGGCTCAGCACCGCCGCCGCGGTCCGCAGAGTGCACAACCGGCAGCCTTAGCTGCCTTCTTCCATGGAAAAATAAATGACACAAAGCCGGGGAGGAAACACACTCGCTCCCCCACACTTCTAACTCCTGCTCATTTCCGCTGGCCAATAGTGTGGCCACAAGTGCCGCGTGGGCAGGCCACGCGGCCACGGCAGGCTCTCCTCTCCTCTCCGGTCACACTGCCTCCTGCTGCCGTCCCTGAGTGCGTCTCTCCAGCAAACGGGGACAGTGTCCTGCGCACCGGGACAGCTTCCTGAACTCAAGAGGAGGCCTGCTTTCCAAGGACTGTTGCGTTCTCACACTACTGCAGAGTTCCTGGCCGACTTTCCGCTCTCACACACGAGGACTTACACACTTGTCTAGTGCACACAGTGACAGTGCTCACTAACAGGTGGGGTCAGGAGGCAGCTTAGAGGCGACCAAGACACAGACACAGACGCACACTAAAGAGGTGGGCGTGACACTAGGTGTACTTTTTACCTCGTGACGCTTCCCACTGGCTGCCCCGGCCCTGCAGCATCAGTGCTGTTCCTCTAGGGATTCTCCGTGGAGCCTCCCTCCCTTTCCGAACTTGCAGGAGCCAGTGCGCCCGGCCGCCAGCCCCAGCATTCGCCCACATGGCTGTGTTAACTTCTGGTGCTTAAAACCGTCTGACAGCCGAGCGTGGACCTGCGGCCTCGCCTGATCTGTTACAGCTCCAGTGCGAGAGGCGCCAGGGACGGGAAGCCAGCGCAGCTTCGGAGAGAACACTGCAAGGAAGGGCTTCGGCGGGGAGAGGGCGCCCGGTCCTGGACGCCGTGAGGCCCAGGTCTCCACCTTCGCGCGGCGGGTCCTGCTCGAGCTGCTTCTCAGTGCTCCGTTTCTCGCCGGAGCTGAGGGTGGAGACGAGCGTCTCCGGAGCGGTCCCGAGTCAGGCACAGCAGATATCGGCCGCCCGCCACGGGGCGCAGCACGGATGGCGCCGCCCTCCCCGGGAACTTACCAAAGCCAGCCCGAGCAGTAGGCACCAGAAGGCTTTGACTCGTCTCTTAACCATGGACCCTTAGGCTGGGAAAATGGTGGCACAGAAAGCTAAGTTCAGGCACAACCCACAGTGTCTTAGAATCATGTTCTTTTTTAAAACTCCAATAAGAGTAATAAAATAAAGGCAGCGTGTGGCTATTATTAGTCGGTATTTGGCATCTCAGAAATATACCAGAGCTTGAAATCAGCTGAGTTGACCTTACGGCTGTTGTACAATTTACAACTGTAGGTTTTTATTATCAAAACGACCGCTGGGGGCTGGATGGGAAATGTTCCCCAGGAAGATCCAAGTTGGCTCTCTTTGCCTGCAGACTCCACGAGGCAGAGACCCTGTCTGTTCTGAGCAAACTACCGATCTGCAGAACTCAGCCAGGGCTTCTCATGACAGTTATTTGTGAGTCAGATGTTTAGATGTGTTAGATTTCCAACGAGCTATTGAACTTTAACAACGTATTAAGTCATTAAGTGTTAAATGGCCGGTGCCATATTAAATTATTGAACTAAAAATACACTTAAAGTGAATTAGAAGGATTTTGACTCCAAAATAGCTTACTAAGTGCTTTTTGAGTCCCCTTTAAAGGTCCCAAAATAAGGTGATTAAGTTCAGAACAGCTTTAAACTCTGCTTTCTGAATTGCCACTTCAGACTCTGGTTTCTCGGAGCATGCAGCAGGACTAAGTAAATGCTCATCGAGACCCAGAAGCCTACACAGAACCCACAACAGCTGCTTTCCACAGCCGGAAACTAGCTCACCGGGTTTCCAAGGAGCATCACCGTGCGTGACGACGGTCTAAGCGTCGCCCAGGCAGGTGTTCAGCTTTGTAAGGTACACCGTGCCCAGAAAAACTAATGAATAAATTTAATAAAATTGTCATTTTTATACTTTTTGTTATATTACCTTTATAAAACTCAATGGAAAATATACAATTTTTGGTCACGCTGTACTTAAATAATTGGACTGGGAAGTGGTTAGAGTGTTGCATAATCATTGTTTCATCGCAGAAGTTAGAAAAGAGAAAGTAGCATCGGCACCTCAGAGGACGACGGCTGGGTAAGGGAGGGTTTACAGCTGGACGGGTCTGCTTCGAAATGAGTGACCCTTTTCCTCGGTATTACGGGGCAGAGGAGACTTTACGGCCTGCACCTCGGGAGCCGCCCTCCCGGGGGTTCGGAGGCCAAGCCCGTGTCCCGCGGCCTCATCGGGATCCCAGGAGCCAGACCCGACCCCACCGCCAGCCACAGCGCTGGGAGGTCGGGAGGGTTTGCTGGTGGGTTTTTAATTGGCAGGAGCATAAGGAACACTTTTATATCACAAAGGTTTTCTTTTAAATTAATGAAAATGAATAAAAGCATTTAAGATTGCTGTCAATTTGCAGTTCAAAGATTCCTGAGAGTTAAAGCTGATGTTAAATAATATCAACTCCAGCTATGGGAAACTCTCCGAATAAGGGTTCTACAGTTCAGATGAAAGGCAGTAAAATGCAGACTTACAAAATGTATTTTGCAGGATATCTTTAGCTTTTAAAGGAAAAAAACAAGTAAAGACAATGATAACATATGTGCACCTCTAGCCCGATAATTAAGAAGACGTTCTGATCAGCGCTGTTAAGTTTCAGGGCTAAGTTAAACCTCAGTGTTAGGCTAAAAGGCCTCTTCAGAGGAGTTCAGGTGTGCAAGGGCTGGATTCGCCAGCCGCCCTCCCGACCTCGACACGTGTGACTTACAGAACCACCACAGAGTCTCATCCCAGCCCAGCTCTCACCTTTGTGCACAAAAATGCACGTCCGTCTGTCCTGGTGACCAGTCTTCATAACTGTCACCCAGCTAAGAGGCAGAACGTCAAATTCAAGTGTTCAAAAGAGCTATGGGGGAGTGACTTTCTTTCTAACACATCTACACACCCTTTTCTCCAGAGTGTAATCCCAAAAACATTTTTAACCTCCTCTTTTGTTCTATTAATATATAGCTGAAAGCTTTTCATGTTTTACAACTTTACACACACAGACACACAACTCTGTATCACTCTTTAACAACTTTCTTTGAAAGCATTTTAAAACAGTCACATATGTGAGACTATGTTTTCAGACATTTGTGGAAAGATCCTAAATCAGAACAGAAATAAATAAACACACATAGAGTGTCAGAAATCTACTTTTCCACAGCACCACTTCCGAGGCGGGACGAAGGTCAGGAGACGCAGGGGCTCAGAGCCCGCCCGGGGAGGCAGAGGTATCGAGCACAGGGCGCCAAGCCCTCGGGCACAGTGGGGCTCTCCGGGTCGCTGTTGTCCTTGCGGCAGGACCGTAGCCAGAAGAGGACGCTCTTGGTTCCCCAGCGTAGAAGGCAGCCCGGGGTGTCTTCCACGGAACCTCGGGATCCCCATCTGGGGAGAGAACTTGGGAAGCTAAAGGCACCTCCCAGTCCGGAGGACACGGCACACCCGGGCACCGTCTCACCGCCCCGCTGCCTCCAGGCCACAGCGCCAGCCCCAGGCCTCACTCAGGCCCCCTTGGTACCTAGTCACCTGGAGGAAAGAGCCCAGAAGGGAAGACAAACAGCCACTGCGTCGCCTTTAGAATCTTGACACAGTCATTTCCAGGTAATATCAAAAGATAAGGGAGACTGGGCCTTGAACCAAACCTGCAGCTGCCACTTTCTAGCTGCAAGATTTAAATTACAAGAGCTCTCTCCGCTTTGGCTTCACACCGGGCGAAGTGGAGGTGAGGGAGGCTACACATCCCCACAGCGGGGGAGGGAGGTGGGGTCCAGTTTTCAAAGACTCCTTGAAAGTGCACAGTGCCCAGCACGTGACCGGCTACTGTGACCACTGAGTGAGATGGACACTGTCTCTTCCAGATCGCTGGCACTTCCTGCCCCTCCCTCATCACCAGAGCCAGCCAAAGAGTCTGCACACGTAGAGCCCTTAGCTCCGTGGCTCTAGCGCGCAGAGCGAAGCTTTCTGACGCACTGCCGGGGTGGGGCCCTCGGGCCTGCACAGAGAGGTCCAGGGAGGCCCCATCATCCTAGGCACACGGTCTGGAGCAAGTTTGGGGTGAGGCCAGTTTCACAGACCTGGCTCCGAGCCCTCTCCTTTATCTCTAATTCACCTGAATCTCCGGCTTAACTAAGGATCCTTCTGGACATCATTCTTCATCTTTGTGACGAAAAAGTCACGGTGACTTGCTTACGGTGCCTCACACGGAGATTAGCCAGGAAGCCGGAGGGCCAGAGGGACGGGCAGAACTCCTGCCACACAGAAGGGCTCAGCGGGGCAGCTGCTAAGATCCAGAGAGGGAAGCTGTGGACCGGGAGAACCACGGGCCGAACTTGGGTCTCCCAGAGGTGCTGGGCCCCAGGGCTGGAGCCTGTGAAGATTCTGCACTTCAGAGGAAAAGAGTTTTTTGAGATATAAAGCTAAAAACCATAAAACCACAACATGATCCTGGATTAACCGGGTGAACCCAGTCTAACTGCATGAACTCAGAGAAGCCGAGAGTTGTCTGTAGCTGGAGGCAGAAGGGAAGGTCAGAGGGAGAATCAGGAGGACGACACACTGTTGCCAGCTCTGTGAGGAAGGTGCCAGTGCCCTGGGAGGTCAGACGCCCCACTCCCGCCAGCCGGCAAGGAAGCAGCGCCGTCCTACCGCTCGAAGGGGAGTCTTCTGCGAGGCTCCTGCAGGCTCTCCCCGGCTACGTCTCACTTTCAGCCTCGTAAACGGGACAGAGCAGCCGGCCGAGCCCACCAGCCTCCCGCTCTCCTGAGCTGTGACTGAAGACATTTGTGCAGCTTTGACTACGGTGGTTAGTACCTCACCGTGACCGTCGTGAACAGTCGTGCTGGAGTTATTAATAGATGTGGGTTTTACTCCCACGTTGTGATATTCACAGTTGAACTAGGAGCTTCTAGAGTTACAAGGGTGTTGCCAGATAATAATAGCTGATGGTTCTGGACATGAACTTCATGGATCACAATGCCAAGTGCTTTACATGTATTATCTGCTTTTATCTTAAAACTTGGTAAGACAAGCGCTTTTGTAGTCGCCGTTTGGTGGTTGCGGTGGAGAGTATAAAAACCAGCAGGAGAAAGGTCACAGAATGACAGCTGAGCACCCGGTGACGCCAGGACTCCAACGCAGGAAGAGATTGCAGAGCGCAGGCTGCGGCTCCCATGACAGCCCTCCTCGGCCCCCGGCAGAGTCCAGCACCCCCGTCCTGCTGAGTAGCCGAGCAGATGACTGAACGGACTCAAGAAGCAGTTTACTCCAGGGAGCTGAGAGCCGAGCTAGCCAAGGCAGCAGCACTGAGTTGTTCCACTGTGAGCGAAGCAGGCTGCACAGAGGTGACACGGAGTCCCGCAAGCTCAGCGCTCAGCCACCAAGCCTGATTTCCCCTCGAGAAAACGCCCTGTCCCGCACTCGGACCGGACTGGAGGAACCGTCTTCCCTGCGGCCTCCTGTGCCTGGGCTGCCCGCGCGCGGCCCTCCTGAAGGACCGCCCAGCTCTGCCCTGACCTCGCTCCAGCGCTCCTCCGGCCTCCAGAGCCAGCGCGGCCCACCCCTCAGAGAAGGCGAGCTAAGGTTTGCTTTGAAGCTCTGCTTTATTTTTGTAATAAAAATGTGCCTTTGGGGGCCGGAGGGTTAGCTCAGTGGTTCCAGCGCCTGCCTCGCAAGCACAAGACCCTGAGTTCGATCCCGGTAACCACATACAATGCTGGACGTGGAGACTCACGCCCACCAGCAATCAGTACCGCACACCACAGTGCCGGGCGTGATGGCTCACGCCTGTCATCCCAGCACTTGGGAGGCAGAGGCAGGAGGATTTCTGAGTTCAAGTCTTGCCTGGGCTACATAGTGAGCTCAGAGCCAGCCTGAACTACAAAGCGAGACCCTGTCTCAAAAAAAAAAAAAAAAAATGTGCCTTTGGTACTGTTTCCAAGTTGTAGAAAGCTCCTCATCTGCTCAAACACAGCTTTTATGACAAGCTTATTCAACCCTTACACTTTACCCTGCTCTCGGGACCGGAGGTCTTATTTTGGCAAGAGGGCACGCGAGAGTTTCCCTAAAATTTAGAGAAAGTGCATTAGTGTATTATCTACATAGTTTTGCTATTTGAATCCAACATGCTCATCATGAATGTGGAAAACGCAATTCAAATGATGAGATATTGTTCACTTCAGAGAGCAACTAGATCTCTCATTTTAATGGAAAAAAAAGGGAAAAGTTCACACTTTTGAAAAATTCAAAAATAGGTTTTACCCCTCATCTTGAGATTATTATGAAAACATTTTGCAACAATATTCAAATTTTTAAAAGTAAAAGAGGTTTTTAGTGACTCTTCTCCTCAGATACCTTATTAAGTAAGTATTTTATTGGGTCCCACAACTGCATTTTAATGAGCGGCCGGACCCAGGAGATACCGCATGCCTCCACGGCTTTTGGGGTGTAAGTGTCTGTCTTCAGTCCGCCCGGGGAAGGGGCTCCCCGTAAACCGAATCACCGCACAGCTCTCTCGCCAGGACGGCCTTGGTACAAAATGCAAGAAGTCCGCTGAACCTAACGATGTGTTTGTCTGTCAAGATGATTCACATTCTAAAAGTAGTTTTTTGTCAGTTGACAGAGAGGAGTGGGTGGTTCACCCCGCTGGCCCGCTGGCGGGCAGGCGCTCGCCCACAGGGACCGAGCGGGTCGGGCACCAGGGCCTCAAAGCTGTGCTCTTAGGAGATGCGGCGAAGGCGGCCCAGGCAGAAGGCAGGGCCGCCCCTGGCCTGCCTGCTTTCGCCTGTGATGCGCCACAGTGCGGGGTACCCTCCAGCCCTTCCCGGGGTGCTGATGACTCACATGCCTTTGGCTTCGGTTTCTGATACTCAGCTCAATTTCCATTCTCATTAGATTTCACAAGTGTTTTTAGATGACCATACTGTGCATGATCATTTGATGAATAAAATAAATTTCTAATACAAGTCACAAGGTACTATGTCTACTTTCAATGAGACAATTAAGATCAGAACCTTAACTAAGTATAATAAAACCTTGATTATCCCTGATCATGGAGGTAATGGTAATTCTAAACCAAACCATCACATGACATCATAAATTACCTGATTTGGCTTTGTGATCTATTGAACATATAGGTTGGGAGAACCAGTATTATAGTATGAAAGCCATGAAAACAGTTCCTTCATTATAAAATTATAAATTAAAAGTAGAAGGGCAAAGAGCATGACGTGTTCATTTTTATATTTCTTTTTTTTTTTTTTTTTTTTTTTTGAGACAGGGTCTCGCTTTGTAGTCCAGGCTGGCCCTGAGCTCACAATGTAGCCCAGGCAAGCCGCCGTAAACTCAGCAATCCTCCTGTCCCTGCCTCCCGAGTGCTGGGACTACAGGCGTGAGCCACCACGCCAGGCATTTTTATATTTCTTACAGTAACTTGGATATAGTAAGGCATAATGAGCCAGATAAACTGCGTTAATGCAACGGATTGTACAGTGTGTTTAAGAATGTCAAACTTAACTT